>JAUTCZ010051865.1:0-10937 GCA_032273805.1 Melanodrymia brightae | reverse complement strand
ACTTAAGTCGACATCGGTATTCAGAGCAAAGTTTGACGTTGTCGACTTAAGTCGACAGCGGTAGTCAGAAGGTTAAACAAAACTAAAGTTATCTATGAAAAGCATATTATAAATGTTGTGACACGAAGTAGAGCATAGACATGCACTTTTAAATATCTGCAGGTCCATAACTAGAAGAGGCTCTTCTGAACTACCAAAATTATTGGGAAAATTGTTATAAAGGCACTGTATTAAGTTCACTCTTCTAAAAATATATTAATTTTTATTATTGAAGGTCAATTTTCTTTTTTAAATATATAGAAATATTAACAAACTTGATCTTTTATTTGTGTGAACATTATTTATGTGTCAGAATGTTAATTTTAGTGCATAGTAAATTTAGTTATTAACTCAGTCCTTAAAGTTCAATGACAATTTAATTAATCACCGTTCCAGCGTTACATGCGTCGTTAAATATCCTGATTCTATGTCAATGTAACTGAGGTCTGAATCTGATTCAGCAGATTGAAGTACAACTGGTAACAGCAGGTTTTACATAAAAGTGCAAACCACAATCCCATGCTTTGAAAACATAATTGATAAGTTTGTGGTGATCTCGATCGGCAACCGAAATCTCTGCCCACTACTAATAAAGCAAAACTAAAAAGTGTTTTCTACTGTAAACCACCCTACATTGTAATTAAAATCAACTCTCGTTAACAAAATGCTAACATCATCAGGAGAGAAACCAAACTGAGGAGCAAATAATAAACAAAACCTTACCATAAATATAATTGGTCCCCATGGGTACAGCCTCGACACTGGGTCCCGACCTTCATGTGCATCATTTTCTGAAGAAATGTGGTGAGGGGACCGTTTGTGACAAATATTTTTGTTGAGCAACCCAGAACAGATATCTTTAGTGCATTCTGGTCACATGTATGGTATACAATACATTAGTACGTGGTAATGTGTTACTTATACTAAAAAGTGGGGGTGGGGGACATTTGCAAGTTGGTCTCCCCGACTCAAGAAAGTCGGGAGGTGGGAGGGGGAACATGTGTTACGATAAAAATCCATTTTGCATTCCCGGCGTACTTGGGTTACTTTTACACCGGTTTAAACCTGACGGTCGGTTAAATCCTGCTGTTTAGCCTTGTTTAATCAGAGTTTAAAACGGCGATCAGGTTTAAACCGGTGACGAGAAATCGGCGCTATGTCTGCAATGTCTTAAATCATCTATAACAAACAACAAAATCAAGATTTCTAATTATTACTTAATTTATTGAAAGAAAATTTCATAATTTGATATTTTATAATTTTGTAGTGCATGTTCAGTTTATACATGTATCAAAATATAATTTCCAAAGTGAAAAATAGCACACATCTGTTCACACTGGATGCAATCAATATATTATTAATGTAAGTTTTTAGGAAGTTGAAACAGTTGAAAGTTTGAGGAAAAGCATTCAGGTTAACATTTGCATGCTAATGAGTGAATTAAAAACAGGTTAATAACACAGTTTGTGATGTCAGTATACATTAGTAGTTCTACTAAAACATTAGACAAAATAGTTATTTGCACTGTTAACATTATAGATAGTAAAACTATGCTACTGGTAAATAATACAATAAAATATAAAATAATTTTGCCAGTGTTGGACATATTTTTGAGGAAGTTACTGGCCCTGTCTGAAGTTTGGGATACAATTTAGTAATAAAAGTCGTAACTTCCACTAGTCCAGATAAAAATTGCACTAACCGGGTCATATGGCTTGTAGATTTGTTGAACAGTGATTTTGAAAAATCAAACCCAGTGTTGTTAAAAAAGAAAACTTTGTTAATGAAATTTAAATTAAAATTAACTTTATTTTCTGTGTGTAAAATTAAAATACAGTTAAAAGACAACTTTTTGTTAGATCGTATTTAAAAATGTTTGAATATAATTTTATATAGATGTATTACTTTTTCTGTATAGTAAAATGTATTATGTAAATGTATCTGATATAATGTAGATATAAAAATATATTAGTAATAAATTTAACAGCATTTATCAATGTTATACAGATGTATTTGTACTATTACCGTTCGAACTGTCTAAAATAAGTCATAATGTCTGGGGAGTGGTTTATTATTTCAATTCAGTCGGTCTGTCTCAAATCACTTATAATTTCTGAAGATTGTTTATTATTCATGACTTTTATAATTTCTCGAGGTTTATTATTTTACTTGGAAGCAGTCAGGATGACTGTCATAGTTTCTGACGGTTCAGATGGGTTCCGTGTGTATTGTTTTACTTCAGTCATTGGTATGAAATAAGTGTTCTAGTTTCTGCCAAAGGTTTATTATTTCTCTTCCAGCGTCAGTGTGATGGAAGTTCTGTCTGTTAGTGCTTTTATCTTGCACACATGCTTTTGATTTGCATGGCAGACGAGCACATGCATGCTCTCTGACATTCTATCTGCCTGGCTAAATATAGTCCCTCACTCACCAAACTGCAAACCCACTACAGAACTCACTATACCTGACATTCCACACATTTCCTATACCTGGCTCGTCTTACATGTTCATGCAGGTTATTGGCTGACACGAGGTACATTGTAGACAAGTGGTTAGAGTGTACGACCGCAAACCTCATTGTTACTATAATGCTCTAGTCATCAGTTACTGTGTATATAATAATTGGCATCGCACCCCTGCCCACCCTGTTCCAATGACCGTGATAAGATAAAATAAGATAATTTTTTATTGCATATAGTCATTCCACATATGGAACATTAATCAAAACATGTATACAGTTTACAACATGTATAATTATGTACATTCAAGAAACATACAGACAGGATATTCAATTAATGCTATATTTTTCAAAGCTATTCATTTTCAAAATTCAGCAAAAATGTTATACTTTTATGTGGCTATCTGGTAGAATTATAAAAATAATGGGTATAGATGGATAGAGTGGCTCATATATTATTTGTTGATATTGGGGAAATGTTTTACTTACTTGTCATGGATTTGTTTACTTGTGTTCAAAATATTGTAAGTGTTTGCAAGTGACAATTGATTAATTTAATGCCCTTACAAGGCCATAACAATAAATCAAATAAATTAGTCACACAGGTAAGGATCAAGTAGTGGCACGCAGCTAATTATGGGGAACCTCTGGATTGGCTTGTCCCACGTGTAAATCAGTTCAGAGAACTACAACAATTTATCTTCAATTCTATTCAAATAAATAGTTACGTTCTTTTTATCTTTGCAGTAAGAGTTCATTAGAATAATAGAATAGAATTAAATTAAATGCAATCGTAAACAATTCATACTAAATTATAGTACCAATTAATAGCATCAGAAAATATTTAATACTACAAAATAGCACAATTATATAGTACTGAATTAAAAGAGAGTTCTTAAAGATCACATTGTCACTCCTTTATCTTACTACAGTAATTTTTATTCCACCAATTCAGGTTACTGAAACAGGTTTATGCTTTGTTATTGATGAGTTATTATAAGTTGTTTAGAAATCATAATGCTAATCATGAAGCTCTTTATTGTCTGCTTATCAAAGAGAGTTGCTGCTTATCAAAAATAGTTGCTCCTTATAGAAAGGCATAGCCTTTGTGGCAGAAGCTGGTTTCTTCTGATGACTATGAGCATATCATAGCAACCATATGGTTGACAACTAGGAGTCAAGACCTGATCAAACCATTCTCAGGGGTGTCATTAAAGCGACGTTCCTTTTTGTACATAAGAAAGCAGCATGTTGAACACTGTGTTATGTACTTTAGTAAGTACATACAGTATATGTTAAACTTGTTTAAAGATAGCCTATCAAAAACTTTTGTGTCTACTTTATTGGCTGTGTTATGCCTTTAAATAGAAGTGTTCGCACAATCCAAAAACAATAAGATACATACAATGCACTGTATTACCCAGTTTATTATAATATAAAACATGGTTTAACTGTTATAATTATATGTTTTTATATATAAAACCATTTAATCAAAATTTCGCTTTATCCTATATGTAACAGTAATATTTGGCCACAAATCCCATGACTTTTACAGTTTCAAAATGTTGGATCTCAAAACATTTGTAGCTAGAAAGTTAACCTGTTAAAATTTAATAAAGATGTAGTATGTTTGACTATTCATATTAATTTTTGCATAAGGCTGTCATTAATAGTAACTCAATAAAAACATTTTGTATGATTTTACAAGTGTTAAATATACAATGTAATTAGGTATTAAAGAAATTGAAAGTAAAATATTATTCATTTACATAAAAAATTTAATACTTCTCTTTCTACTAATTAATAATGTCATGATGCTTGTGAATCAAAAGAGATTTGTTATACCATTACTATTTAGTTGGGCATATGTGTCGATGATAACATCATTTAATAATAATTAACTAAGATTTTGCACCTTTGAAATTGATATTAATTATAATCATTATTTTGTTATTTTGCGTCTTATAGGTAAATTAATTATGAAACTAGTTTCATGTATAACGTCAAGTAGCCAGTTGGGATGGAAGGGTAAGGAAGGATAAATAACTTGACATCGCACCATGCAAACAAATCAATGACGTCACTAGGGTCATCTGTCAGTCAGTGTGGCTCCATCTGGTGATAAGATTGCTAACTACAGCTGGTTGAAGGGGACCAAATGCCTGTTACTACTTAAATTTGGCCCGATTTCAACCAGCTACAGAATAGCAGTCGCTTTGGTGACAAGAAAGACAGGACACCAAAGTCGTGTCTCGTAGCTGGTAATCAGGAAAACGTAAAGGTTGAAATTCAAATGCAAGAGATTGAAGGTAACAGCATTGGTCCCCAAAACCAAACAAAAGGGTTTCATAGCACACAGAGAATTAGGTAAACAATGTATATATATTTCAAATTCAGACAGTTAGTAAGATATGTCACTATTTGTGTATTATTATCACCACAACATAATTATGAATTGTCATGGGTCAGTCACCTATGAAACTATTATTTATATTTAAATAGCATGCATATAGTATGCAATTGTTTATACAAAGTAAAACAATTTCTTAAATGTAGCAATGACAAAGTTGCATATTGTATTACATTGGTATTAGTTTTATATGTTTATTTGTCTTATATTTGTAAAGAATATCATTATTTTTAACTATTATCTTACAAAATATCATAACTAATTTCTAATTAGTGAACCTCTGTTCTTGTTATCACAAACTAAAATATCAATTGATTAGTTAATCTTTTTTCTGATTACAAGTAGAAATTGTGACATCATTACAATAGATAACAATTGAAGCCAATGACATAACACCAGACAACTGCTGATTATTATTTCAATTATAATAAGTGGGACCAGTTGTTTAGCGAATATATATTTTATAATATTTACATGTGAGCACATGTTATTGAATTATGCTCAAACAAGCTAATCTTAACTTGAATACTGTTACTTAAGTTGATTGCTATTATGAACCTTTGTTCTTATTTTCATTTTCATTCTCAAGAAATGTTGGTGCTGATAATATTAAATTATGTTTAGCATCACCCCACAATAGTCACAAACTTAATTGGTTGACAAACAATGCTCTATTATATTGTCAGAAAATTATCTGCGTACAGAAATTTGTTGTTTTTATTGACAAAATATTAGATTTGTTCCAAGTTTGATTATGATTGTATTAAAATTATTAGAATTAACAATTGAAATTAGGACAGTTGTATTGATCCATTAATGATCGAAAGTATCTTATATTCTCATTTAAAACATTAACGTAAATAATGACGCTAAATTTTGAATTATAATCTCCATTACTATGATTTTAGTTAGCTATAGCTTGGCTGTTCGCATAAGCTAATAGATTTATAGATAAATTGTGATTAATTGGGTCAACAAATATAGGTCATGAAGTTTGACATGGTTTGGTGACAGTCGATTGGTTTAGTAGTATTAAATGTTTAGTATCTGGGTCAGGGTTGTTTTGAAGAAGCACACACAAGAGATAAATACAGGAAAAGCAACCAGGCGTATTGCGAACGGCACACTACAAACCATGCACGTGGCACACAACACATCACACCCATACTACACCTGTAATATAAACAAATCCTAAATACTGATATGATATCTCTGAATCACATCCACAGAGAACAAATAATACTAAGCTCCACACCGTTGGTGTTGTTTTTTTTGTTTGAGTGCCATATCAACAAAACTACAGCTCTTATCCAGTAGCCAGGTATGACCAGGTATTTTATAAACATCCGTCTGTTGTGAGAAAGTGCCAAGCATTCAGTGTAATGGTCAGAATACAGTCCTACTGCGCAGGAGAAAATAGACATGGAAGCATGCTTGCAGTTGGGAAACTAGCATTTTATACGACAGAGAGGGATGTATATGGGTATTCCATGAATCTTGCCTCAGACAAGAATGCAAGCCATGTGAGGTGCAAAAAGCCCATATTTCTGGCATTGGGTGATCTCTAGGTGCGATGGCAGCGAGACTGACACCCTGACGTAATTCTGGCACAAGGACTTCTCAGGTCAAATTCATTTGCATTGTGGTACCTCCCCTTTCACAACTGACCTAGGTGTATCCATTTTAAGAGCTTTTTCTTATCTTTGCTGTACTGTTCAGTGAGAATAAGAGCCCAGACTCAAGTTACAGCAGGTTTGGCTGGGAACCAAGGGGAGTAGCTTATATGGAAGAGACAGGAGATGAGCCACCCTGTTGTCATATATGGGAATGCTATATTGGGAAGCTCACAGATGCAGTCCCATGCTCTCTCGTAGTCTCGCTCTATGCGCAATTGCACATGACCTACAGTTTTTTTCATGTGGCACTTACTTGTGATTGACGTATATATATTTATATTACACACAGGGATCATTGATTTCCCCCAGTACTCTCAGAGTTTGTTGACCTTTTTACATGTTCAAACTAATGGCTTGTTGTAGAGCTACCTCCTTTCAGTGCTGTGCCATCAGTGATTAGTTTTATCTTCACTCTCATGCATTGAATGAAACCTCAGTGATATGTTGGTGCACAAACCAGTCTGTTATATATTATTGTTTATAACGATTTATACATCAATGAGTTTACAATGAATTGTTCTAAGCATTGTTCATTAAAAAGGTTGATTTTGTGGACATTATTGCTGAAGTTTGTTGCCGATATTTTATTGGCACATTTTGACGAATATGATTGTAACATTTATTCAATATTATTGCATGTTTGTTGCACTACCATTGACATCTTGGCAAACAGCTCGATTAAAACAGGATGTTCGTAAAAGATATATTTTGCAGTATAGTACATGTTCGATTTTGGTGTTTTGTTCAGTAAAGATAAGTTATTTTTAGAAATCAGTGGTGTTACTACTTCCTCCAACCCCTCCCCAACCCAACCACCCTACAACCTCCACCTAAAGTTTCTGGAGCTGTGCCTGGCATCTTTTGATATAAAAAAAGCAATGACCTTTTTCCTCTAGAACCCCCAACCAGGTCTAACCAAGATCAAGATCAAATTGTATTATTTATCACCATTAAACATAATATTATCCTTTTATGTGCATATAGTATTTTTAAGGGATCCTCTTCATGACCGATGGTTATCGTGAATACATCGATGTTCAGGGGACAATATTTCAAAATTTTAGGTAACCGGAAATCGGTTTACGTGATGTATACCTAGGTAACCCATTGTTCGGTTACGTGAATTATATTTGCGTAATCCTTCGGTTACCTAACGAGTTACCTAAAACTTTCACTGAGCTTATAATTTATGACAGTATCTGATGCTGATATAAAAATTTGTTGTTTAACCGGTTAACTTTTCATTTTTCAATGAAGTTACTTT
Organism: Melanodrymia brightae; assembly: GCA_032273805.1. NCBI lineage: Eukaryota > Metazoa > Mollusca > Gastropoda > Neomphalida > Peltospiridae > Melanodrymia > Melanodrymia brightae. Next base: position 3,090 of record JAUTCZ010051865.1, on the reverse strand, counting down.
TAATTTCGGAGCTGAACGTAACGGTCCACCACATAACCGATTGTCGTTTCACGTGAATTTCAAGTTGCGTAACCTACACGCGAACAGAACGACGGTGCGTGTGAAATATTGTTCCCTGGATGTTGCCAGTGCAGATGGGAATGAATATGGCATTTGGTAGTGTTGGTACTCTAGTGTCCACTTCCTTTTGGTTTGAACGTGAAGGTTCTATGACATGTGAGATGGTGACATATTAATAAATGGCCTAAAACTAGCAAACAAATTTGGTGCAATTACTGGAACAAACATCCCGAGGTTACTGAAACACACTTAAATATTTCACAGCAGTCCTTCCAGGGTTTCACAGGCGATGACTGCTGCCATTGAGAATTTTGTTTGCCAACTGTGAAAAAATATTGACTACGTCTGAGGTAAATGTTTTAGAAATGGACATATTCTGTCAAAGAAGTCAAGCAGATTCAACCTACACAGGGGATACCCTGAAATGTGCACCAGGCATCAATTTGGTATAGAACATGTCATCAACAAAAGTTTCCTGAAAATTATCCATGTTCCTTTGACTTGTAAGAATGTGACAATAGCCATGTGGGCGTCATACAGCATTGCCACTCAACACTTCAAACAGATGGTAAAATGCAGTTGCGAAAAAAAAAACCTTGACTGAACTTAATCATGCTTAAATTGATTGTAAGTTAATCCCAATATATATTAGCCAGCTGATGACAGATTTAATTTAACACCACAACACAACTGCTTGATGTCCCTGGATTTAAAATTTTTATCTTTAATATACATGACCTCAAACGATTGACCATATAACTTTTTACTCTATATAATAAGTACTTGATGTTTAATGAAAAGTTTCATTTGACACCATGATCATTGTAGCAGAAAATGTTTATAGTCCATTGTTTTACTAAAATGACCTCATTGACCTCTAGAGATCAAATAATTGACCATATCAGTTTACATCCCCGAATAAAAGTTTTATTTGGGCAAGAGCTTTAATTTGACACCACACACAATCATGGTACTATAAATGACCCTATCAGTTTTTGTTTTAGTGAGAGATTTCCTGGTCCATTTTGTTCTTCCAAGGCCACATAAAGGACCCCATCAATTTGCATCCCTTATCCATTCTTATATTTTTGTCATACCTTCGAAATTTATGGATTGTATTAAAAATTATCTTTAATAAGCACTGTAACAAACTTTGTGCCTGAGGTACGAGTCATGTGAACCGTAATGGCATAACTTGAATATACGCCCAAACCAGTTATTCCCCTTGGATTGTAAAATCTATAAAACCTTTGTTACAATAAATATTTGAACATAGGCTTTATTCAAGTTACTGTCTGTTACTAAAGACTCATGGTATTCCAACATATAATTTTTATTTAATTAAATACACAAAATAATGTGATCAAAATCACAGAAGAGAACAAAATGTAAATCTTACTGTGTAATTTAGTAAAATACTTACATCAGTACTGTTCATACAGCTAGAAACCTTTTTTTTACTTCATCACATGACCATCATTGAATGAAATTGTTCATATATAATACATAGTTGTTAACTGATTCTCTGGGTCACAAATCCCACTATGCAGTCCCTGTCTTTTGTGGACACTTCTATATTGATATTTCAACATTTTGTTTTGTTTTGAATGTAACTCTATGCCAGATGATCCCTCCTCGAATCTTGGATTTGTTATACTCTTTGGTGTATGAACCCTTTACTGACCATAATTCATGGTGTAACTGTTAATATTAAATTGTTTCTATTGAATGAAATCTTTTTTCCATGGTAGCTCATGAATAACCCCAGCATGTTAATGTGGTTTCTATAGTAACTTTATTTTGATTACAAAGAATATTGTTTGCCCAATTCTTGGCATTGCTACAAGGTAAAAAAAAACTTGTCCAAAGTTGTTTGGAACAGATGCAGACTTGCAAGATCCAATGCTGGCACATGTTTACCCTCTGTAGCTGGAACTGTATATTAAGCTTAGAAGATGTTGCAATTTCTATTTGTTTGTTAGTTATAACTTATTTACATGCTTATATCCAATCACGGTTAAAGTACATCTGTACTGGAACACAGTCCAGCTGCCTCAAGAGCCCACCCATGGCGCTCAGGACAGAAGTTAGTGCTATTATGGGAAAGGAAACCCACTTCTTATTACTAAGCAGTAATACTCTCCCACAGACAGGACAGTACACACCACAGCATTTGTCAATCAGCAGTGGAAACTGGCTAGTGTAAGTGGTGAACACCTACCCATTGAGATTTACAAAGTACTCACTAGGGTTGGAGCCAGTACTGCGATTAAAAATCCCTTTTCCTAGAGTGGGATTCGAACCCCCAGCTATTAGTCTTGAGCCCGGTGATTTAACTGCTACACCACGGAGACTTTTTTTTCTGTTTGCCAAAATTCCAGCTATAGAAGGTTAAGGCAAAATATTAAGCAGTAAAGAAATCATCTGGTGTGTAATTTAGAATGTATAATAATATGATAGTCTCCTTTAGAATTGTGCTATCTCCATGTTCTTACATCAAACATTGCTGGTTCAAGCTTCTGCTCCAGGAATTGACAATGATGGAAAAATAATATTAGTTTTACTATAAATGTGTAAAGACAATGTAAATTCAGTATCAAAGACCAATTTGTGTTCAGTGATTTATCTCTCCACCATCCAGTTTGTTCACAAGTTATAAATGCTAGTGCTATTTTGAAATACTTTTGTACATGTTATGTATACCATCGAAAAAGCATGGTCCGGGTGGGTAAAGCTATAACGCAAGTACTGTGCTAATGGAAATAATGTTATAGTTTTGGCAATTACTCGAAGTGAAATCAAACCAAATATGTTTGATTTCACTTCGAGAATGTGCAACAAGATGTATTGACATATGTGACCCACTCTCACAATACCCATAATAAGTCACTGGGACCATTTTCAGCTACAGCGCAAACACTGAGGTGGGGTCCATTTTGGGTCAAAATAACTGTTTTCCATTTATATACACATGGGGTATTTAGCTTTCATATTCTTACAGCTTTTTGATGAAATTAGCATTTAAATGCA
>JAUTCZ010051854.1:0-10937 GCA_032273805.1 Melanodrymia brightae | reverse complement strand
GATGTAGCTCAGCAGTAGAGTGTCTGCCTGAGGTTTGATAGGTCGACGGATCGATCCTCATCAGTGGACACATTAAATTATTTTCTGTTCTAACCAGTGATCCATGATTGGTCTATCAAAGGCTATGGTGTGTGCTATCCTGTCTGTGGGAAAGTGCACATAAACGATCCCTTGCTGCTATTCGAAGAAGAGTAGCCTATATGGCGGCAGCGGGTTTCCTCTATGACCAAGTGTCGATATAACTTAGCGTTTGCCATCCAATAACTGCTGATTAATAATCAATGTGTTCCAGAGGTGTCATTAAACAAGCAGACTTTATATTTTCATTCTGTTATTGATTACTCATTGTTCTTATAGGTCTGACGACTAGTGTGATAGTTGCAATTGTCGTGGGAATCCTCATAGCGATCATCATCTGTTTTACCATCTGGATGAGGAGAAGAAGGAAGTCCAGAGCGAAAAATACTTATTCTTCTGACGTTCAATACATGCCAGCAAACTACTAATTGAATTTTTATTCAAAAGGCCCTATGTGTGAATGACTTTGCTCGTTGGTTTCTGGTGTCGTAAAATTCTGTAAGAAATAAGCAGATTGTGTTCAGTGTTGTCGAGATGTTGAGTAGTTATTCAATATTTGAAACGTGTTGGCCCTCTATTATCTATTCTTGTTCAGTTGATGTTTGGAAAAATCTAGAATAAAGTTTTACTCGTGATGTTTTACTATGGAAATGCATCAAAATGTAATCGGGAATTATAGGAAGTTTCAAGTCTATACAGGAAGGTGACATACTTGGGCATGAAAGTCTTCAAGGAAGGGAATACAGTGAAGGCAACAATACAGACATATGAAGTCTTGGAAGAAAACGTACAGATATGAAATCTTGGAATAAGACATAGAGATGTGAAGTCTTAGAAATACCGTACCGTAATATGCAAGTCTAGGAGGAACCCATACAGGAACATGCAAGTCTAGGAGGAACCCATACAGGAACATGCAAGCCTAGTAGGAACCCATACAGGAACGTTCAAGACTAGGAGGAATCCTATACAGAAACATGCAAATCTAGGAGGAACCCATACAGGAACATGCAAGTCTAGGAGGAACCCATACAGGAACATACAAGTCTAGGAAGAACCCATACACTGATACAGGAACATGCAAGTCTAGGAGGAACCCATACACTGATACAGGAACATGCAAGTCTAGGAGAAACCCATACAGGAAAATGCAAGTCTAGGAGGAACCCATACAGGAGCATACAAGTCTAGGAGGAACACATACAGGAACATGCAAGTCTAAGAGGAACCCATACAGGAACATGCAAGTCTAGGAGGAACCCATACAGGAACATGCAATTCTAGGAGGAACACATACAGGAGCATGCAAGTCTAGGAGGAACACATACAGGAACATGCAAGTCTAGGAGGAACCCATACAGGAGCATGCAAGTCTAGGAGGAACCCATACAGGAGCATGCAAGTCTAGGAGGAATCCTATACAGGAACATGCAAGTCTAGGAGGAACATATACAGGAGGATGCAAATGAACCTATAAATAGGCACCGTTAAGTCAACGTTTTTCCCGAAATAGTTATATTACTATGTCAATTAAGGGATTATAATAGGATATAAAAAACTCTAGGAATTGAACTAGCATTACCACAAATATACTTGAGCATGTTTTGACCATCAAAATCCTTCAATTTCCACCTGCTCAACTTCGATTGGTTGTTGATGGTAATTTTGTTTGGAATTTATGTATTTTTGAAGCAATGTTTAACATCGTGGCTCAATTCCAGGTGTATGAATGATTTTTAAGTTATTCTAAAATAAATTCTTTTATGTACCAGTACTGTATCGTCCAAAAAGTACAATAAACATAAAAACGTTCTCTTGCTGCTAATGGAAAGGGTAGACCAAATTTGAGAATAACCATGTTTGATATTGTTGTATTGTTACTAAACTCTTTTTATCACTGGATTTTTAAAAGAAATTCAAATTATACAATGTTTTTACCCAGATGTGTGCATTAAACTGTTGAATGTATATACTGGTTTGTTTTAATTCATGTATAAAAATTAAAAAACATCAGTTTAAGTAATTCTTAAGACATAAAACTAGCATACATAAGGTAAGCATATTTTAATTAATATTATGTATGTAAATGTACAGAATTTACTACATACATACCAATCACTTTTCGTGAGTGTTGTCTTTTTGTTCCCGATTCCAAAATGACAATTGTTTTGCACTAATGACACAAACACAATTTTCAGCTTTCAAGCCAACTTCAATATAATGTAACACATGTACATGTATCCATTTTTCAAGTACATGTCGTCACCTAATTAAGATAAGGTTGTAAGTGACAATGTAACACCATGTCACTTACGACTTTATGTTAATCAGGTGACGATGTATCAAAGTATACTCTTGAGAGTACTGATAACGACAAGAAGATACAAGTGATTACAGTTTATTCTGTAATAATTAATAGCACCAATAACTTTCACATAGCATAACAAGACTTTCCTCAGTAATATACAGCAGCATACATGAAACATTCTCACCATTAGATATTAACCATACTGCAATGCAGAGAAGCACAAAACACTTCTGACTACTCATTGTTCTCTGCATGTCTGCCCAATGACTAGGATGTCAATATTTTTTACTGCAGATTCATTCATTCAACGCTGTATGACGTAACATATCACTTGACATCACACGATTCTCATAGCCACTTTCCACAGAATATATATCTACAACAGTTCGTTTCATTTCTTTAATAGGTTTTTAGTGTTTGTACATTTGGAAACTACTCGTAAGATATATTCTATAGTTCCCATACATGTAGATCACAACATTAAATACCACATCAGTGAGTCACTTGGTAAATGCATGAACATGTCTAAACACACAGCACATCACCACTGCCACTGGTATTACATATCTGATATAGGCTATAGTTCTGCTTCCAAAGTGAATCCAGTATTGAGATACAACCAGAACATTTGAGTCACTTGGTAAATGCATGAATATGTCTAAACACACAGCACATCACCACTGCCACTGATATTACATATCTGACACAGACTATGGTACTGCTTCCAAAGTGAATCCGGTATTGAGATATAACCGGAACATTTGAGTCACTTTGTATTAAACACATGAATATGTCTTAAAGACCACATCACCACTGTCATTGGTATGATATATCTGACACAGACTAGTGCTGCTTCCAGAGTAAATCTGGTATTGAGATCTACACTTAACCGGAATATTTCATTTGAGTTGTTAGTCTATCAGTGGACACAGTGAGGTGGGTCTGCTCACGTGACTAATGACGGTATTGAGATCTACACCTAACCGGAACACCTGACTTGTCTATCACTTTACATCAAAATGAACGCACAGGACTGGTTGATCTCACCACACGGTAATGGAATACTCGATATCATAACCAGAAAATCTGACTTGTCGATCACTTTCAAGACATCAAAACTTGACCGCTCGACGATCTCACTTGACATGAAAACCTGAACACTCAACTCTGACACTTGACCTGAAGATCTGCAAACTCGACTTGCTCATGGGGTATGGAAACCTGAACACTTGAGTCTGTCACTTGACGTGAAAACTAGACTCAGCTCACTCACTCTCAACTCGCTCAGTTGACGTCAATGACGACGTTGATGCTCATTGCAGCTAGTTCTGCTATAAGATATTGGTACACATAGGGCACAGCAATGATCTGCATCTTGTCCGTCTTTCGACACAGCCGACAAGTCCAGGTGCGCCGTGACTCTGATGATATCGCCGCCACGGCCATCGCTGGCTTTTCTAGCAGCGGAGACACGATATTACCACAGTCGGTGCAGATGTGTGTCTGAAACGGATGAGAAATGTTTAGATATAGGTTATATATTACAGTAAAGACAACTTTTATCGCAATACAAAATGTGTTTCGGATACTAAATGCTAACCCAGGAATGTTATCCATGTTAATATAAAGTTTTCAGCAAATAAAATTTTAGATAATTGATGTTACAATGATCCCTGCATGTAATTTATAAATAGTTGTCTCTTTGTTCACTGCATGATAAATAATGTCCATGATATAGAATTAATTTGCACTTCTTTTTTAATTTAAATTTATAATTGATGTGTTTGTCACATTATATAGTGGAACATTTAACAGACATACTCTTTTTTTAAAAATTGATAACAATTTTCTTATTTAGACTTCAACCTCTAACTCTCTTGGAATTGAATACAAAACCCTTTGCATCGTTTTATTAATAAATTGAATGACAGAATGAAAAATTAAAATGATGTCAACACTCACGAAAGATTTGTCTGAGCAGTTAAGAAGTCGATCATGCAACATGAAGACCGTTCCATGCGCCAGGAGTGCATCTCGTTCCATCTCACCAAACCGCACTCCACCCATTCTTTTCCGACCCTTCACTGGCTGATGGGTCAGTTGGTCAATAGGTCCGGTTGACCGTACCTGCAGATACAAGTCCATATTATATTACTCCAGATGACGATAATTCTCGAGGTGGGTAGAAAAATATCACATTGAACTTGATTGTACAGCCATTATTTTACATGCACAGACAAAATAACACAAACCACAGTATTTAATGTACCCGTCAGTAGTTGGAATGTGGAAAACCCTGCTTTACCTCAGGAGATAAAAATAAAGTTTATTTAACGACACCACTGGAACACTGATTATTAATCAGCGGTTATTGGAATTCAAATGCACAGTTAGATCGACACTTGGTCACAGACTAGGGTATTCTTCGAATAACAGCAAGGGATCTTTTATGTGCACCGTCCCAGACAGCACCTCAGGTGAATGCTCTAACCAGTTAGATCCTACACTTTTCTTAAATGAGACAAAAGACTGAAGTAACAGAATTATTGCATAAAATTGCTGTAGATACTAGTTCAATGGAATTTTCCTTCCAGTCAAGTATACTGTACATCCCTTGTTGCTAATTTTAAATGGTAGACTGTGTTGAATTAATAATGGGTTTTATATCCAGTAGCAGATCAATACTGATCATTGAACAAACTTCACTTTTTTATAACATATCTCATTTAGCACTTGTCACCATGACAGAACTCACCTGAAATTTGTCGGACACCATATGCCTCAACCTCTGATAGTAGACAATTCCAAAGAAAATATCAGCCTCCAGTTCTCTGCCATCCACCCCACTGTATAACCTCTCGGTACCATAGTAGTTGTAGCCAGCTGAAACATTTTATACATAATACATTAACTCTAGATGACTTCAGTCAATGTTGTGGAGTTAGAACAGGAAATTATGTATGTGAATGAATATTATGTGTTGATGAATTTTGTAGAATTTAATGTCGGTGAAGAAGTAACACCAATGTTTTACTTCTCTGCTTTTCAGATGCAACATTCCATACTATTCCATACTAGGGTACTAATCGAGTCCCAGGGGCAGTATTTATCAAGCGATTTAAGTCAGAAATAAGACTTAAGTCTAAGATAAAACTTAAGTATCTACGATTGTGATTTAAGTTCTGAGAAAAAAGCAACCCCTAGACATACGTTTTGGACATTTTTGACTTAAGTCTTAAGTTTCCTCCTGAGGTGTCTTAAGAATTCTACAAAAACTTAAGTTGTTTGATAAATACCGCCCCAGGTATACAAATTATTGCAAGGTGTAGATCTGGTGAGCCCATTTTCTTTGAAGGAATGTTTATTAGTCAATTTATTTGAGATGGCACACAAGGATACAAAAAACCCACCATCCTGAGGCTCTGTCGACACCATAACCACCAACATGCACCATGCATGCGCACCGTCTAATACATCATGCATATTGGTAGTCAGCCATTGATGGAACATATTAGTCAAAGTAAATCCCAAAGTTATATAATTCCATGATAAGCAAATGGTAATCTGAGTACAAAATAAGAAAAAGACAAGATGTCCAACTTGCTATTCATTATTCATGGATCTTTCCCTGATCTAACATCCTCACCTGCAGTCAGTGTCTTTCCAAAGTAGTCGATAGCAGGCTGATCCTCGGAGAACATGAAGGGCGATGCATCAAAACATGTTCCATGCAATGCAGCCGACTTATTGGCCATCGACTCGATCATCATCCCTGAACATAGGAAATATTTTATATACGTACCAGAGCATCAAAAGTTTTAAAATGATAGATCCCATCAAACAAATCCTTTTATTACATTGCAGCATGTCATTCGACTGTTTAATATATAAATCGTTCGTCACGATCAGCCCTACAAAAGTCATGACCCACGATTTGACAAATCCTGCAGTTGCAAGTTCCAGTTCAATGCTGTGTGGTGTCATGTCATGTCATGTGTGGACAACCTGGCCATAGACATTTCTATCTGTTCATTTCTCCTGCTTCATTAATTTTCCACATTGTTTGAATACTGCAGCGCATTGTAATAACTAGAATACTATACTTGCTCCTGAGAGAAGCCTTATACATTATAACATGTGTTTTCCTTTGTGATTTGTTTTGTTGTATTCATAATCATTCTTCTGCATTAAATTGTGATATCGCCATGTCAGATCAATAATCCAGATGTCATGATGAAATATGAGGTCACTGAGATAAGAGTACCCCAATAGTTTGGTATTGAGGTGTTTATTCATAATCATAATATGCGATCAAAAGTGATAAGCACTGCACTGACAACCTCATCAGTTTAGAGGTTTAACAGGTGATTAATTTAACACACTCACCGATTGTCATTCTGGACGGGTAGCCATGAGGGTTGAAGATGATATCGGGAACCATGCCACTCTCAGTAAACGGGAGGTCTTCAGATGGCCACATAATACTAGAACATAAACCCATTTCTTACATTTAAAGCCACATAATGCTACAACACAAACCAATTCCTTAACATTTACAGCCACATAATGCTACAACACAAACCAATTTCTTACATTTACAGCCACATAATGCTACAACACAAACCAATTCCTTACATTTACAGCCACATGCTACAACACAAACCAATTTCTTACATCTACAGCCACAACGCTACAACACAAACCAATTCCTTACATTTACAGCCACATAATGCTACAACACAAACCAATTTCTTACATTTACAGCCACAACGCAAACCAATTCCTTACATTTACTCTTGTGTAAAAAAAACAAACATTGTTTTTACAAACATTATAAATATTTACATGCGCTAAACAAAATAATCATTGCTCACCTTGTGGGCAAAAAAAGGTTTGTTTAACGACACCTCCGGAATACATTGATTATTAATTAGCGGTCATTGGATGTTAAACTCATGGTTATATCGCAACATTTGGTCGCAGAGAAAACCTGTTGCCACCACATAGGCAAGGGATCTTTTATGTGAACTTTCCCACAGACAGAATAGACCTTTGATGGACCAGTCGTAGTTTACTGGTTGGAATGGGAAATAACCCCAGGTCCACTGAGGAGGATTGATCCGTCAACATATTGATTCTCAGTCAGACACTCTTGTGCTGAGTTATGCCCTACTACCTAAGTGAACATAATTAGTCTCACCTGCAAATTCCTTTCTGCCCATGACGACTGGCAAACTTATCACCGATGATTGGATTCCTCTAGATATGAAAAGTAACAATAGAATATTGACTACGTTAATACAGCAACATTTTGTGTTCAAACATGACAAAATGATAATTGAATGTGTGAAGTTAGAAAAATATATAAATCAATAAAAAAATATGTTTGGGATTGGCCAACATGCCAATAGTCTAAACAAATAAATAAGAAAGGGGTATAACTGTCAATATTGTGCAAACATTACAAAAAATAGACATTACTTGGCTGTTATTGTTATGAAAACATGGAATTATAAACTGGGATTAATTTTTCATTCTCAGTAAAATTCAGTTTTGAAATAACATGTTCAAGACTTTAAGGACAATTATTATGATCCAAAAGTAAAGTTTGTTTTATTTAACGACGCCACCAGAAACACATCAATTATAAATCAGCGGTTATTGGATGTCAGACGCATGGTTATATTGACACATGGTCACAGAGGAAACCAGCTGTCGCAGCTTCATGGGCTACTCGTACCGAAAAACAGCAATGGGTCTTTTATGTGCAGTATCCCATGCAGGATAGCACACACCATGGAATTTGATAAACCAGTCATGTGGCTAAAACGGAAAATAGCCCATAAAATGTTTTGCCCTGTGGAGAATCGATCCCATCCCGCCACAGGCAGACATTCTACCTCTAGACTACGTCCCGCTCCTATAAATAAGTTATAAGTAACTAACTAACTCACCTGAACAGACAGTGGCAGACTTCGAATTCGGACACCCAGTTCATACGCGTTGTCCACCGAGTATTGTTCCACCAGGTACTGCATGATATCCTCCATGTCCAGACGCTCAGTCCACTTCACTTTTATATTCATGTACATCCGCAAGTGTTCCAGAATATCAATTGTCGTAATCTCGATAATTTCCCCGTTCTCGGGAAACTTGAACAGATCATAAACGACCGGAAGCTTTTGTATTGGTCCGAATTGGAGCGATTTGAAATCAGAGTCATCCGTGCCGAATTCTTTCATGCAGACAGCCAGTTCGTGCACAGTACATATGCAACGACACTTCACAAAGGCTTGCACGTACAGATTCACCTTATTTAAAAGTCTGGTGTGTGTATTCACAGATGGTAACTTGTCCAGGTATCTTAATTCATTGTTCAGATCTCTGAGGTTGTTTCTGGAAAAGCGTTTTAACAGCAGCTGCTCAATCCTATCTGGTGATACATACTCTTCGGCATCAGATAAAATATCAATGCAATCTTTTGCTATGCTGTCTATCTGGCTGATCGATAGGTATTGTCCTCTGTTCAAAACAATGGGTTTCACCGTGACATCCTTCTTAACTGCAGATCGAGGTGATTTTGTTGGAAAACCTTCAGTAGAACTTACTTTATTCCCTGCTGCATTGGAGGATGGATCCACTTGAGCTGAAGGTTTTTTGGCAAAGGGGAATGGACCATTTCTATCTGGGGGTGGACCACTTCTATCTGAAGGTGGACCACTACCACCTTGGGGTGGACCAGGTGGACCAGGTGGACCACGTCTGCCTGGGAATGGATTAAACATCATGTTCCCAGGCTGGTCAGATTCCAGAGTTTTATCAGCGAATTGATTTCGATCACGAGAATTGATGCTAGATTCTCTAGAATGACTGGACTCACGACTCGGCGACTTATAGCCGTATCTTTCTTTTTCTCTCAAATGACTAGAAGCCGCACCAAAATTGTTATCTCGAGATTTGGGATGTCTGGACCTTAAGCTTGGGAAGTCTTCAATGCTATCCAGTGACTCTGAAGATGTTGATTCTGCAATAAAACCTTGTATTGTAGCTTTTGTATTCCTAGCTGCTGCAGCACCCCTACCCCATGAAACTTTACCAATAGCACCCTGTCCCCATGCAGGAGCAGCCGAAGTATGGGAGTTAACTGAAGACTTGTCGCCGTGTTTTAGCTTTACGATATCACCGTCTAGAATCAGCATATCAGAAAAGAAAGGAAAAACTTCATCCATTTTGGTTATACCTAACTCTACAGTTTTTGGATTAAGATACCGCTTATTGTACATGTTCCATATATTTTTCTTATTTATTGCACCATTTTCATCTTTGAGCAATTTAACCAGATTTGTCTTCAATTGTCCAAGCTTGATAGCCTGTTGTGGTGTATGCCTGGATTCTAAATCACGTCTGCTACCAGGCAACTTTTGCAATGGAGGAGGCATAGATGATTTTTTCTGCAGATTAGACATTTTGGTTTTTTTCAGCTTGGGTGGGTTGGGATTATCGGAATCATCATTTTCGTCGCTGATAAAAACTATGTCACAATCTGGATTTGCAGGTAGTAGGTATGTTTTTCTACCTCTCTGTTCTTCAACAAACAAATCTGACAATTCATCAAACATTTCTGACAATTTGCTTTTGCCATAATCCTTGCAACAGGGAGATCTATGATTCTTTTTTGATACAAGTTGCCATATTTGATTTTTATCAACACCGTGTGGATTTTCTTGCAAAATATCTTGAAATACTTTACGCAGTTGCTTTTTGCCAATCTCTATATCGTAGCGATTCATTTTCACTTTTGCAAATGTTCACACAGCTATACCTATAAATCAACCCAAAATGATATTATCAAGATTTGTCAACCTAAATGTAAAAGTGCACAATCGATGAGTAAGATATTGTTACAAATAACACTGAAAAGAGATCTGAATGTTCCCCCTCTAATGGTGACAGAATGAAGTGCAATGAATAATATGAATATTTGGGAGGCTAGGGGAACATTTGGATCTCTTGCCAAGAGGATTCCATAATCACTTTTTTTTATAATACTTACATAATATAAACTGTAGCCATGTTTTAAATAATGAAATTCAAATTAATCAATAAATTAATGCCTTTTCAGAAGGTTTCTGTTAAATATTACTGTGTGGACTATATCATAGTCCAAACTTAACCAAATACACAGCTCATTATGAGTTGCAGCCTCTAATTAACATAAATGTCGTTACTAAGAAAGAAGTGGAATTTGACAAACGTCACAAAGTTAAGTGTTTTCTTGGAAAGTGAAACAGAAAGTAGGTGACTCACTAAATTTCTATGAATAGGGAAGGGACAGAACAATTGCGTTTTATCTTCTCTCACAATGTAGATATATACAAATTGAAACTAAATAACATTAATAACTTCTTATGTTGTTTTCTGGTTGTTTTCCGCGCCATTTTAATAGATTGATACTCAATTATCGTAGGCTGAAAGTGAAACAAAATTACGCCAAACAAACTTTTACTGTTTCTTCTGGCACTATAATCACACCATGCAATACGAAGACCCG
>JAUTCZ010051843.1:0-10941 GCA_032273805.1 Melanodrymia brightae | reverse complement strand
CCCGTCTGCCGATTGCCATTGGCGGCCATGTTTATAAACGTCAGATAGGGGGAATTTTAAATAATACTTGGATCGTTACTTTTACAGGTAAAAGATAGTTTTTATTTCTCTTGTAGATTAATAAATTACTTTAAAATGTGTAATGCAACTTTTAAGGAAACTTTTGTCAGCTGAAGTGAGGGATTTTTGTCAACGAAAGTCAATATGACAGGTGCTCAGAAATCAATGTGTCACGATTTTATAGGCTTGAAAAACAGTGTTTTAGTGTATTAAATGAGTGTTTTGTTTAATTGAATTCCCATTTATAATGTGTATACATACCTTCACAGTCAATGTATGTTTATTTAACCAAATATTTAGGCATAAAATTCACCATCTTTGTTTGTAAACAACTTGTTTACAGAAACTATGCAACGTAAAATGTGCGCAGACTTACCTGCCGCGCAGACTTACAAGACACGGGTGTACTAGTATGTTTCCTTTAGTAGCGTCATAATTATATCTTTGATTCTTCAAATACATATGTTGTAAATTAACAACATTTTAAAAGAATGTTTATTTTACGCATAATATGTAAGACATGTTACCACTTGTGTCATTAATTCGATCTCTGGCCTAAACTATGTTTTGATAAACAACGAAAGTGTACTTTATTTTAATGCTTTTAACATTTTTGGAATAAATATTCCAGCCGTGTTCAATGTTCTCAATTTCCACAAGCTCCATAAAAAAGTTTAATATAAATTTCTTTTTTTTAAAGTTCGTTCGCCAACTTTTCTGAAACTCTGATATGAATAGCCACCATGAAGGTAAACCTGATTGATGATGATGTTTTAAATCCAGGGAGTTATATTTTAGTATGAATAATGCATTGGAAATTATAATTTATAAGAATATGAACTCCAAAATGGCTAGGAATCTCAGCTACACTGTGGAAGTTTTTGACTGTGCGAATCAAATAATAAATATCAGTGAAAACGATCGCAAGGTTTGGATCAAAATGGTTTAATGTTAGCGTGTCTCCTGAGCTTTCGGAAGATCTTCACAGGATAAATAGCGCTTAAGATCCTAGCGTGGAAATGCTTGTAAATACCAAGTTATGACCACAGTAGATCTTCTAAATACATACGGGAGACGTATCGTTGGGAATAGCTAACATTAATAGTAATCCACATGACTGAAAAGTAAACTTTGGGATGCGAAGCTAATTTGTGTTCATCCTTCATAATCCAGATGTTACAGCACAGGGATGTATTTTATGAAGTGTCTCAATCACAGTTTAGCGCGGTCCTTCACATTTCTCTGTAACGCCGTCTGCTCGGGGTATATTGGCGCGTGCGACGCGCGTTCCTGTAGCGAGCAGACGATAATATACAATATTTTGCAGACACCAATCTGGAGAATATGGATATGTTTTGTTTATTTCTGATTTAGTTGGTGATTTACAGGTAAGAACTGCCGCTGGTCTTTGGTGCATCAATTAGCTAATGTTACAATAAAGTAAACATAGTGAGAGCATATTTCAGAAAAAGATATAGTCATGATAATTCTATAATTCGAATTTGAATCTATGTTTATGTTTAAAAAACTACCTAGCTTGTGGATGAATGAACAGGTAATTAATCATCGTGAAAAATTACTGATTCGGTTTTTTTTCTGTCTTTAGGAAAGTAAATATGTAAAACTGTTTTTAAAAAAGATATTGAAAAAGTAAAGTAACTGGAACATTTTTGCAAAAAAACTAAATAAATAACATAAAGTTTGATATAATTATTTCTGCTATAGTGTATCATCATACAATGTATATAAATAATATATTTTAAAGTTGATATATTTCTGCTATAGTGTATCATAATATATAAATAACATATTAAAGTGTGGTATATTTCTGCTACAGTGTATAATAATATATTGCAAATTTTATGTGACTATTTACGCCCATTGCGGAAATTAGAGTGGTCGATTTTATACTTATTCGTACGTGTAGTTTGTAGATAATTTTAATACATAATTATATTATATAAAAGTAATCGTTTTGGAAATATAATACACATGTATAATATATATAAACATTCTTTGAATTTCAGCAACATTATATTATAATTGCATTACTTTACATTCTTTCAATAAATATACTAAATTAATATTTTATGTCAGGTTTTAAAATTTTGTCATTTAGAAGACATGTTTTCTGTATTTTAATACACTGTAATAGTAGCAAATATTGCACTTTTTCCAAAATATTTTAAAATATGCACATTTTCTGCTTATTTAAAGTTTTAAATATAATATATGATAACAAGATAGAATGATTACATTTAAAGCAATAGTTTAAATTAATGTTTGCAGTTGCAATAATAATTATGATTATAAAATATTTGTTATCGTTTTTAATATACTTTTGTTTATATTCACAGAAAATATAAATGCTTATGTAATTCTGAAAAACATGTATATTAAAATAAACTAAAATTGTCAGCCGACAATAACCAATACGAGAAAAAAATGAACAAAAGAATAGTTACGTTCGAGATTTTAAAAGTATATATTTAATACTATTATCTTTTTCGCTTTTAAAAACCCATTTAAAATATAAAAATTTCAAAAAACAAATTATGGGCAAACTAGATTTCTTTGTTTGGTCGTCCTTTCCAAACGCCTATCTCAGACGGCGAACCCAAATTTTCGCGTTTGCTCTGTCTTATGATTTATGTGACATTTAGATAACCCAACTGAACATCTCAAATCGTATCCAAGATGATTCTTGTCACTTAAAATGTGATTTAGACACACTTAATCTTCCAAGTGAATACCAATGATTCATATGTAATCTTGTCCATCCATACAGCCTTCTGTACGCGCCTGTCTGCCGAGGGTTACACATCTTCGGCTGTTTGGTTAGCACCTTTCACCGAAGCTTACCGAGGATTTTGTGGTCTTTATATCACGTTACTTAGTGAATTACGCTCAGGCAACATCGACTGGCTCCAGGCAACTGCACCGGCCACCCGTCACAGATGACATTTTCTGTCACAATTAAACATTTTCTTCTTCTTCACAAAATATAGTAAATTCCACCTATTGAAATACATACATAATACATATATACATAATATACAAACTCAAAAGACTTATCACTTAATAAAATTACGTAGGAAAGAAAGTCACAGAAAAAATGTCAGAGGAAAAGTAAGAAAATAACCTGGTAAAGAAAGTCACAGAAAAAAAGACCCAAGGCATAAAAAGGACCCAGAAAAAGTATATTTACACACAGAAATATATTACCAATTACTTGCTTTTTTTGTTGTCAATTCGATCCTCTAATATAACAGTTGAACAATGTTCAAAATAATTATTAAAATACAAAAATATAATAATACGACCCAAGCACGTCTGTCACGGATATTCTAGAATTATCAGCCTCGTGCATACAAATATGTTCTATCAAAAACAAAATAGTCAGTCACATACATAATTATGTACTCCAAAAGTTTGATTGTTGATAACCTGTAGAAAGTTTGTATGTTATAATAGCCAGTCAGATACATACTTTTTATATGATAATCCGACATGGGAACACATTTGTAAGTATGTATATAATTATAATTAATATCTACGTATATTATTTTTAATTGGTGTTAAAACAGAGGTCAGAATTTTTAAACACACTTTATTTAATACCTCATTTTATTTAATCAGTAAAACAGTTATCTATGTATTATACTAGTATATGCTATAAGTAATTTAAATTAAAATATATCCATGTATAACTAATATTGTGCATTATTACGGTTCACGATCCTTTATTATAATTTTATATGTCATTTGTCATTTAAATTAATTATTTAATATAAACTTTAGCTATTGTTTTCGGTGATTTTTAGTGACGTTTATCCTGTGACTTTTTTTCTGTTATGATTTTTCATTTATTCCGATCACCAACTAACGAACCCGCTTTCCCCACCCCCGGGATAACCGTGCCCCAGTTCTTTGTACTCATTCGCCAAAATACTTTGTACATAGCAATTCCTCTATATTGTTCTGGATTCTGAAATATCTAACACACTACTATACCAAGTAAACGATAGGAATTATTAAATGCATTCTCAAACTATGTATATATACCGACTTGTTGATGCATGACATTTGTATTTGTTGGCAGAAAGTCTTATAAATAACCGGAATTTATCAAATTCATGATAAAAAAGTCCCATTAGGTATTGAATAGTCTCCATATCGAAGTTCAGTTGTAATAAAATGTTTTAATGGTAAACCGAATGTCAAAATTGGCCAAATAGTAAAGAAGAACTAGTATACAGACAGTCTTGGAACTTCGTTATTTAGTATTTCCCACCCTTTAGCAGGATCTACAGTAAAATTTGGTGAAATGTGAAAACAACAGCTTATTAACTAACGCAACAAAAATCTGAGATAACTATTGCTCTTGTATTTTGTAAAAGAAAAATGATAAACGAAAACGTTCGAATATAGCATAAATCAAATCTGACATAGGTCTATTTAGAGAATTCAATTGCAGCTTCCAGCCATACGCAATTAAAAACCAATAATGTAAAAGTATCTTCAAGTATCTGTATAAAATATCATAAAGATATCTTTTATTAATTGTCACTGGTGCACATTTTACGTGTTAATAAAGATAAATTGTTGTTTAATATAAAAACACACCGCGATATCATAACGTAGTGAGTGCGCGAGAGAATTCGTCGCCCATCCGGGCAACACCTGAGTGAATTCTCGCCATAATGGCACTGAATTTTACATTCACCAGATCTTGCACATAGATACGGCCATTGTATTTGATATAATTACAAAATTGCTTTTTATTACAGTGTCAGCCATATAAAATTACTCTTTGTACATGCCACTAGTATTTCCTTTAGACAGAAGTGTGATGTAGACATCTGCTTCGCGTATTGCAGTCTCTTAACGGTACTGGGAACGTAGTCCAGGGGCGGTATTTATCAAGCGACTTAAGTCAGAAATAAGACTTAAGTCTAAGAAAAAACTTAGGTCTCTAAGATTGTGATTTAAGTTCTGAGAAAAGAACAACCCCTAGACATAAGCTTTGGACGTTTTTGACTTAAGTCTTAAGTTTCCACCTGAAGTGTCTTTAAGAATTCTACAAAAACTTAACCGTACGTTGTTGTCTTACCTCATTCAGTTTAATGAAACTTAAGTCAAAACTTAAGAAAAACTTAAGTTGTTTGATAAATACCGGCCCAGTTTTCTACAGGAGTCTCCTGATTTTTCATCATTCCTCCTTTTTTCCTACATAGGAGGAATTTTCTCCTGTGAAATTACAATTTTCTAAGAATACCCAAATTCCTATCTATCTTTTAAAAAACCATGTGACAAGTGTTTCCGATATCATGATTTGTAATCAACTCAAGTGTTTTGAGTGTAGTTTTTTTAATCATTGTTTGCCAAAATAAGAATTGTAGGATATTTGGAGTCATAAAATGGTGTTTTATTCTCATTTTACATCTTTTGTTGTCTACAAAACGTATCTAAATCAATGTTTTCAGTGTTTATTTATTTTGTAATATGAATCTCCTATTTTTTGGTCTAATCTCCTGGGTTTTTTTTTAGCCAGAGTTCAAGGTTGACAGGTCTGATTTAATCTGCTATCACAAGTTATTCAGTGGACATTCAATCAGTTTCACAATTATCATTTGTGTAGAAGTGAATGCATATGCACTTAATTATTGACTGTTGGTCATTTTGGTGACATTGTTTTTGGCATTAACTTTGTTACATTTGTTTACAGTTCTTCCGTCGTTTCCCAATTCTTATGAAAATTATGTTCCAGATCCTACAATCAAAGTGGACACCTACTAATTCCTATAATGTACTCATGCAGTAGAATCTCACAGGCTCGTCACAAAGAATCTTTAATTTCCCAGAGACTTCCAGATAATACATAGAAATTTGGCAGCAACTTAACTTTTGTTAATGTATAATTTGTGATATATTTTTATAATATATATATTTTTTATGTTCATTATCCAACATGTATTATTATGTTTGTTTTTGAAATGTGTCATTATTTGAATATAGTTTACTGTTTGTCTCATGCATCCAATTCTTATATAGTTTACAGTTTGTAATGACTTGGTCTCTTCCTATGTAAAATTTCAGTTTACAGTTTGTAATGACTTTGTCTCTTCCTATGTAAAATTTCAGTTTACAGTTTGTAATGACTTTGTATCTCTGTAAAATCTCAATTTACAGTTTGTAATGACTTTGTATCTCTGTAAAATCTCAATTTACAGTTTGTAATGACTGTATCTCTGTAAAATCTCAATTTAAATGTTTGTAATGACTGTATCTCTGTAAAATCTCAGTTTATAGTTTGTAATGACTTTGTATCGTCCTATTGGTCAAATCCTTTATTTACAGTTTGTAATGACTCTGTCTTCCTATGTAAAATCTCAATTTACAGTTTGTAATGACTTTGTCTCTTTCTATGTAAAATCTCCATTTACAGTTTGTAATGACTTTGTCTCTTTCTATGTAAAATCTCAATTTAGTTTGTATTGATTTTAATAGTCATGTTACAAACTTGACACATGCAAGCATCTGCCAAAGTCATTTTAAACAACTAATACTCTACATTCTCTAACAATAATGCTAATTCTACCATGACTTTTAACAATGCTTGTTTCTGCTTGGTTGGCATAATTTAGCGGTAAATGTAATCTTCCATGCTTTTTTTGTGAACATATTGAACCCATGTCTACCATACCCTATAATCCAGAAATGGGTTGCTGGTAATGTGGTTTAATGCCTTTTGTAGAGGGCGCTGAAACAGAGATCACTCTGACCTTGGCCAGATCGTCCTCTCAGTCTCAGAGTGGAGTAGGACCCAGAAATGCCCCATGGGACTTTATATACAACTTAAAGGAAAACTAAGCAGTTGTGAAGCTAAATGTATTGGCTCTGTCTGCTACAGCTGTGAACAATAGACGAGTTAGGGCTACCTTAAAGTTACTAATAACATTTTTACATTCATTTTATGGTTTTATGTTATTAGTAACTTTAAAGAAATTTATGCCGATGTATTAGTAAGATATAAAATGTATGTCTATCATAGCTTATAATACATACCGTTGACAATCACAGGTATTTTACAGACGGAACTACATTTGACGTAATTTTAGTTCTGTAACAAAATGGGCTGGCTTATACATTTAATGGATATGTTACCGAGGCAGAACTAGCTTAATAAAAAGTATATTTAAAATATAAATGACAAATACTTAACAGTGGTTGAGTTAGCTTATACATTTGACATAATGAGTTTTATAACAGAAGATCTAGTATATATTTGACATAATAATTACAAGATGTATAACTGTGCCTAGTTTATATATTAGAAATAATAGCAGGTGTGTAACAAAGGTAAAGCTAGCTTCTATAATGGAAATAATGGAAGGTACATTTATGTAGCTTATACAATTGAAATAATAGAAGACAAGTAATTGGAGATTCTCTGTGGTCGAGTTTGCATCGGTTCAGATTCTTTTGGAAAAAGGAGAACCGTGAATAGAATGTTTTGGGAGGACCTAGTATGCTTTTTTAAAACCCTTTTATCATTGGATGGTTAGACACCCGATTGCCACCGATTACATAATGTTGGGTCTTACTGCAAAAAGATTAAATTGGTTGATATGATAATTGGACATTAGTATGCATAATTTGTACATAATAATCAGCTAACTTCCCTGTTAGATGTGATAAATGTTAATCACCAGTAGAAGGGGTGTAAAAGGCAGGAACGAGCACAGACCCAAGTGACCACAGAATTGTAAAGTAAAGTTTGTTTTATTTAACGACGCCACTAGAAACACATCGATTATAAATCAGCGGTTGTTGGACATCAAGACACATGGTTATATTGACACGTGGTCTCAGAGGAAACCCGGTCGCCGCTTCATGGGCTATTCTTACCGAAAAACAGCAAGTGGTATTTTATGTGCACTATCCCATAGTCAGAATAGCACACAACACGGAATTTGATAAACCAGACGGAAAATAGCCTGTAAAATAATCTGCGCTGTGGACACAGAATTGTTTTCCATAGATGGCTTAATTGGTGGCTGTGTGGTGGGTCTCTGCTTGTTTCTGCTTTAGATGTGACAAATGGTAATCAGCAGGTGGGGGTGGATGTCAAATGATGCATTGTAATCAGCAGGGTGGGCGTCAGATGTTCAAATGGTAATCAGCAGCAGCAGCAGGGGTGGGGGGAGGACGTGGGGGTCCAATGCAACACATGAACCTCCAACAATTTAATTGCACATTTTAGTTCCATCTGAAGCTGGCGCTATCGACAGACGCCGTCCTGTAGTGCCCATCAATAATACTGCGCCAGCTCTGGTATAGCATCTGATGTCACGTGTAATACTACTATAGATAGGTCTAGTCATGTAGTGATATCGACAATTTGTTCACACATTTGCGACAGATTCTAAGTGCAGCTTTTATTAGAGTAGGAAATGATTAACTACATTCCATTGCACATGCAGTTTCTCATAGAACTTTGCATGGGTGCATGGATTTTAATTAGTTATAGTAAGTGACCTTATTAGCATATACATGTATATATAAATTATGAAGTTTATATTTGTAAAATATTTTATTTTTATAAATATGTATAAAATGTAAATTGATGAATTAGCCTTATATATGTATTTACAGACAAATCATTCATTATGAAAAATAAATATGTATATATATAGGAGTTGTTTTTGTTATTGATCACCGCATCCATGGGATCTGGTTTACATTGATCACGAAAATGTCAAAGAAAGTTTTTGTTTAGGTTTTGGAAATCTTTGGCTGCAACTTTATCAGAAACTGTTTCACCCACCGAAACATATGATAGTTAATATTTACAATCAGTGATTGTTAGTGACGTCTGAGCAGCACAATTTGTGATAAATATACTTCAAGACAGATATAATAAATAAAATGGACCAGTCATGGAGGACTGATTGGAATGGGAAATAAAACAATGGGTCCACTGAGGAGGATCGAACCTCGGGCGGACGCTCTTGCGCTGAGCTATGCTCCGCTTCGCACTGATTAATAACGAAAATTCTAAATATATTTTATAACAAAGTAAACAAATGACTAAATAATTTAAAATAATTTATTTTGTTGTCCAGCGAACAAGAATAGCATGAAAGAATCGGTTCTCCTTGTATAACCACTATACATGACTACACAAGGCACATTCACACAAATCTAAAGTAAATAGCACATCAATTTGCATAATTCATGGTCTGGGGGTATTTTGCCTTCATAGTGAAGAGTGTTTACATTTGACATGTGCTAAAAAAACAGTCTTAGCTCATAGGACTGCCGTTACATTCAACATGTGCTAAAAAAACAGTTGTAGCTCATAGGACTGTGCTGTGCCGTTACATTTGACATGTGCTGAAAAACAGTTGTAGCTCATAGGACTGCCATTACATTCGACATGCGTTGAAAAACAGTTGTAGCTCATAGGACTGTGCCATTACATTCGACGTGCTGAAAAACAGTCGTAGCTCATAGGACTCGCCGTCATGGTTCTGAATATTGGTTTGTGTTGCCTCTCACTACACACAACATAATATCTAGATATTATACAAACAAAATTCATTTATTCAAAAAATTTACCTAATTGGTGGATTCAGGATTTTTGAAAAAGTGAATGCGAAATATTTAGGAATTTGAAAAGGATGTGCAAAATATTTGGCAAAAAATACATAAAAAGGATTTAATTTGTGAAAAAAGATACTAAATAAAAGATTTCTACAATGTATTTTCAACTTGTCAGCTCATAAATCTGCAAACTGTATTTTTTCTGCACTGATTTACATGTACTGTAAGGCCCGCTTTCCATTAACGCGATTTTGCACGCGAAAATGCGCACGATTTTATCTATATAGTGCATTTACATTGTACCATTTCCATATACGCGAAATCGCGTATATGTATATGGAAAGGGCACAACGTAAATGCACTATATCGATAAAATCGTGTGCGAAAACGCACGCGAAATTGCGTTAATGGAAAGCGGGCTTTAAGGTGACAAGGTAACAAAAAGTTAGTTGTCGTGTTATAATAAAAAAATAATCCATCACCAGGCAACACCTTGTACCATGATAATGATAAATAGCAACCACATTACTAAACATGACAATGAGAAATTACAGATGCTTAATATCAAGTAATCGAGAAATTCACTGGATAAAGATTTAAATTGATTTATCTAACTAGAAGTTAGTGACTATTCTGATAATAAATTGTAGACGACATATATTGCCTGTGACATGGCCATTACTTAAAAGTCAAATTCCATTGAAGTATGGGTAATTCAGTTCATGTCAACTGATCATGTGATGTGGCAGTTTTTTTCCATGATGATTACATGAGTGCCAGTGAGAGCTGTTAAAAAGTTTAGTCGATGCTCAGAGCACTGCATATGACCGGTCACCTGGTTTGTTTGAAGATCTACTCTCTGACACCCGTTAGTGTTACCTTTCTAGAGCTCATTAATATTAATATTCATTTCTATAACAGGTGCCTGACATACACATAAAGAGTTTCTGTGAGGAACGCGATATATTACAAGTGTTTTCAATTGTAAAACACGAACGAAAATGTTGTAGTGTATCAGGTTTCTCATGGGAATGAGTATAGTATTCTATTTATTACAGTGTTGTCAGAAAAAAACCCAAGTAAACCGGAGAAACAAACAGAAAAAAGATCGACTTCAGCCAGTTTCTCTGGACATAGGATGACTTCATGCAATGTTGAAATAGAACCATGCAGCTGTGGGAATTGTGAACAGTTGAAGTAAAGTTTGTTTTATTTAACGACGCCACTAGAAACACATCGATTATAAATCAGCAGTTATTGGATGTCAGACGC
>JAUTCZ010051832.1:0-10942 GCA_032273805.1 Melanodrymia brightae | reverse complement strand
TATGTAGTTTAGGCGTATCATAAAATATTGTTTGTTTCCGGCTACCAGACCGACCCTAATTTGAACCTGCCGACCCTAAATCTTTTTTATTATGTCCAAAACATTTTGTTAATAATTTATAACATTGATTTCCACGAAAACATTCCAAAACTATTAACATCTATCGACACCTATTTAATATCCATACATAAAATTATTTTCCAAAATAAAATGTTTTTCAAACCTACCTACCCTATATTTGTTCAGCGTGTAATAGGAAACGAGTAACTTTTTTGTTTCGGCCTCAGACAAATTTGAACAAATGTCTAATTGACAAATCTGTCTAAACCAGATTAAAGTCTTATCAATCTGGTTTAAAGTTGTCTAGTCTGACACTAAACAAACCAGAACATTGTGTCAGTGTTGAGAGTTGTCTAGTCTGACTCTAAATAAACCAGAACATTGTGTCAGTGTTGAGAGTTGTCTAGTCTGACACTAAATAAACCAGAACATTGTGTCAGTGTTGAGAGTTGTCTAGTCTGACTCTAAATAAACCAGAACATTGTGTCAAGTGTTGAGAGTTGTCTAGTCTGACACTAAATAAACCAAGAGTTGTCTAGTCTTACACTATGTAAACTAGAACATTGTGTCAGCTACACAGTCATAGATCTTGTTTAGATTTGTCTAGCCTGACACTAAATAAACCAGAATATTTGGTCAGTTTCACATGGATCACATTTAGAGTTTTCTAGTCTGACACTGCCTGGTTTAGAGTTGATTAGTCTGATATTTGGTCAGTGACTCGCATACCTACGCGTAGTTTGAACTAAGTTTGTTTTAATTTTAAAAAAGTTATTTTCATTGAGTATATACAATGTACATGTATAAGCAATTTTCCCTCTACTATAATTTTGGTTATCGAAACAAAAAATTAAAATAAATCTGTTCTATCCTATTCCTACAATTGTGTGAATTGGTTATCGACTTACCAAACTGTACTCTATGTTTATGTTTGTGTTATGTAAGCACCAAATTCAAATCTAAAACTAATGCTAACTACATGTAAAACTATTCTATCAACATTTTATTTCATCTTAAACTATACTTTGAATATCATACATATTTAAACATTTATGTGATTAATAATGTACAAATATTTAGGTATACATGTATGCAATTTGACATGTATTGCCCATGATAGAAAGGGAAATTTAACAGTACTTAGTCTTTGATAAAATTCATATAAATGTTAGCAAAAATCCTACTTGAATTGTTACTGAATCCTTAGAAATTAGAATTCCCTCCCAAAGATTTGAAGAAGAGCAATGACAACAAATCATAAACAAGAATTATGGTTCATATGCATTGCATGGTCCAAATTTAAAACATACTGACAAATATCAGAGGAGTTTGATATACAAAACGTACACAACTCAAAGAAAATTCTTATCAGAAATTGTTAAAACAAAATGACAAATTGGTGACTTTGGTTCTCTCCCTTCCTCAAAATATGATCAATTTAAATATCACATTATTTGTGGATATCCACTGTAAAAATAGATTTCCAGGATCTGCACCAGGTATTGCAGAACAACAAATGAACACAATCAATTAATTAGCTATCCTATTCTGCTACCTGCAGCACTAGAATAATGATAAATGACAAAGTCAAAATAAAGCAAAAATTTAATAGATTTGCAAAAGCAATTTTTCTGTACAATATATCATATTTATATCAATTTCTGCCGTCACTTTTTGAAAAGAGGTGAGTAGACAGTAGAGGAGGTTGGCCAATGCAATAAGGCCAAACAAAATAATAAGTGATTCCGGTTACCTGACCTCTAAGGTCACTGCTATATTGTATGCAGCAGAGCAGAAACATTTGGCGCCAATATCAATGACTGAGTGTCTTTAATTGGGGTGGGCGGGGGGGGGGGGGGTGGTGATGTGCAAAAATTGTAATAGATATGGTAAGTTAATATAACTGTAAATTGTAATGCTACAAGTTTATTTTATCAATACCAACTAGAATATGTTAAACTACTGAATAGCATTAAAAACTTTACACTTAATAGATATAATTATGACCAATGATCAAGTGCTATTTATCGTCAATAGTTACCGATATAATTAGATATAAAAAAAATGTGTACAGTTTTTAATGCTGTTCAGTAGATATCTTGTAACTAAGTTATAGTCTGATAAACAATGGTACCCAAGTCTGCTTAGATCACTGAAACAAATATGAATATTAAACTATACTGAGATACATCAATGGTAAACAAGACAATATCAGTGTAATTTTCACTATTGAATCAGAAAGTTGCTACAAGTTTTATACAACAGAATAATACAACTGTTTACTTTATATTCAATGCTTTAAAATTGCAATAGAAATTTCCCCGAGTGCGTTTAGAAAGTAACACAAATCACATGAAGTCTTTTGCGTTCAAAGGTAAGCATCAAACCAACTAAGTGTCAACAACTTTTTCACTGTTTCTTCATGAGTTTTAGGACAAATATTTAATGTCCAGAGTTTGTCTGCTAAGATCTGAATGAATTGCAATCGAGCAAATCACCAAAACATCGATGTCAAAATCAGCTCAGACTGACCTTTTAAAAATAATCACATGTTTATGTACACAGTAAACATGTACAATTAGTATAGGATGATCACCAAGTACCGGTATGTGGCATCCTAGCTACTGACAATACGATGTAAATCAGCGTGATCAAACAATATTTAAAATATTAAGGGAAAACAGACCGGTAGGCTGCAGTGGCCATGCACCCACTTTTAGGACTTTTTGGCCACAATATGCTTTTTCACCAAATAGTTTTCAAAATTTTACACGTGTGCCACCTACTTTTTGTGATGCTCCATGGTCCCTGATATTGATAGCAAAATTGTAACAGAATCTGTTTGAAACAATTTGATATTTGGTGATGTTGGTTGATAAAGTGGCAAGATTCAAGTATATAAAGGGCGTAATATCTTTGCATTGATAAACGATGTTAAATAATTAAACGGAGGTGTACTGCATTAAAACGTGTATATGTGTATGTATGTGTGATGCTAAATAAGTGAAAGTCGGCTACCATACCTTGTTGCAGCAGCTCCGTTGGCCATGGCCAAATGGTGCATTTTGTGAAGTTTCTTCAGAAACCCTCTACGATGCTTTTCTTTCACTCGTAACTCAGCTTTTTGCCTCAGCTGAAATTCAATCGAGCAAAAGATATTAAATGATACACGACTGGTTTATCAAATTCCGTAGTGTGTGCTATCCTGCCTATGGGATAGTGCAAATAAAACACCCCTTGCTGTTTTTTAGTAAGAGTAGCCCATGTTGCGGCAACAACGGGCTTCATCTAAGACCATCTGTCAATATAACCATGTGTCGGACGTCCAATAACCACTGATTTATAATTGATGTGTTCCAGTGGCGT
Source organism: Melanodrymia brightae (assembly GCA_032273805.1). Lineage (NCBI taxonomy): Eukaryota > Metazoa > Mollusca > Gastropoda > Neomphalida > Peltospiridae > Melanodrymia > Melanodrymia brightae. Next base: position 7,516 of record JAUTCZ010051832.1, on the reverse strand, counting down.
CATTAAACAAACAAACTTTATCTTTTTATTAATATAGATACTGTGTCCATATTAATGTGATCTAACTACCTGATATGATACATACATTTGATGAGAAAGACATGATTTATGTTTATAATGAGCTGTTACCTCCTCGGGATCTTGGGGTTTTGGTCCCAATTCCATACTGAAACAGTGAAGTTGTGGCATCTCCAACTATAAAAAAACAAAATGACTGTTCAGATTCAAAACTAATTAATGAAATAATACTGTCTAAATTATGTGGTGCGATTATAGAATCTGTCCATCACCTACTTAAGTTTAGGGTTAGGTCTAGGGTAAGGATTATTGCTGTCAGTGAATTTCCCACCATAAGCCTAAACGACCTCATCCTCTCAAAATCCTGGCTACAGGCCTGTTACTTTAGATAGATTGACACATACCTGTGGACATTTAATATCTAGATCTGACGCAGCTTGTTTGGATATGCTCATTCTGGTGGGAATGCCATCTGGCTAAAATACAAATACAAACATCAGTACATGTAGTTCAATGTGACATACTTATAATTTTTTTACGGGAAGGATAACCCTTTCCCTAAAGATTCACAATTGGCAATAAAATATTGATAATATAATAATTTTAGTGAGAGCAAATTTCAACACATCCCTTTGAAAAGAAAAACAATAAAAGAGGATATTAGTTGACCAGTGCAAGCGGAGAAGCTTTCAAGTACATGTACTGACTGCAGTAATTCTCCAGTTTAATACCGTTGACAGTCACACACCAAAAATTGTTTGTTTAATGTTCCTCAACGCATTTAGAACTAGAAGTGAATTCTACTAGAACATCATTCACACACTGGCCATTCATAGAACATCGAAACAAATCTAAATGCTTTGGTATTTATAAAACAGAATACAGTTATGAAATAAACAGGAGTCTCATTGCTTTAGTTAAGTTATAAATTAAGTTACGTGCTTATATCCAATTAAGGTTCAAGCATGTCTGTCATGGTCACACAGACCAGCAGCCTCGACTGCCTGTCCAGGACAGAAGTTAGTGTTAGTATAATAGAGGAACCCTGCTACTCTTTATAAGTAGCAAGTGATCTTTCATATGCACTTTCCCACAGACAGGACTGTACATACCAAGGCCTTTGTTAAACCAGTAATAGACACTGATCAGTGTAGGTGGAAGTACACCTACCCATTGAGCCTTGTATAGCACTCGCTCTGGGTTTGAGCCGGCCCTGTTGATATTAAAAATCCCATATGTCACGAATGGGGTTCGAACCCATTACCTATCAGTCTTACGCCTGATACCGTTAACCACTGTGCCACAGAGGTAGGTTCTACTTACATCTCACTCAATATGAAATATAGCTGACCAAATATATTTTCGTATAAGGTAACTAAATGACGATGTCACTAATAATATGCACCCTCGAGTACACCTTCTCACTACAGATTTGCACTACGTAACCACCGTTATAGGAAATGTTAGAAGATGACTGTAATGCATACCGAATGAACATGCTTGTACTGCTGTGTGATGGCCCAAGTGTCTTCCTGTGTGTTGGGTCTCGACGATTCTTTAGACTCAGTGATGTTACTTAAACCTCTTTGTTCCATCGTAGTTGTTGGCTTTATCGATGTAGATGAAGTATTTGGACGTTTATTATCAAAGGTCACAGAAGACATACCACCTGCAATAGTTTTAATATTTTATGTTCCAATGTGATAATAGAAAACCACTGACAATGACATTAAGTATGTGCAGCTTGTGGATACCAAAATCTGAATCATTAAAGCTGTCTTCGAATTTCAATCTTCCACTTTCCCCATCATTAACAATCACAGGTCATATAGTTGACCAACCTTTCTTAGTTGGTTTGTATTCAAAGAAAGATGTAATAAATGAATTACAAATAGAGAAATGATTAATCCAGCAATATCATCATGAATGAAATACGATATTATATTTTGAGTGTTACTTACGGTAAGTTTTTATTTTAGTCTTAAAAGGTTTTATTATGAATGTCATAGAAGTTTTGGATTTCTTTCAATGTACCTTCCACCAAGTTGATGAGATCACCAAAAAACTTAATGTTATATTAGATACATACATGTAGAGGGTAGAGTCGGTTTCATATTTTCAGAGCCAGATAGAAATGTATTAGGATTTGTCATGAGTATACATGCGTATTTGTGTCATTGACATAGTATGGTGCAATCACAAATAAATATGTAATTTATTACTGTAACACACACATGAGCACGTACACACACACATTGATCAAGATATCCAATAATAGTAGGTGACATTTGGTAGCTTCATTATCAGTCTTTTTTAATTTTCATAACATTATTATTATGTAACTACTTTGATACAGTCTGACTGAAATTTTAGCCAAACAAGTCAAACCACGGGCAAAGAATTGTTATGAAATATGTAACCAGATTGTTGATTAATACTACAAGTTGTACCAAGAACAATAATAATAAAAGCCAGCCAGATCAAATGTCCGGCAACAATTTTGGCTAAATTCGACCTCTTGAATAGCCTTTAAACCATAAACCAAAAAGCTGTATCATGCAGTGCATAGAAAATGCATGTGAGTATAATTTCAATACAAAAAGATTAAAGCAATACAAATAAAGTAAGAACATGCTTCTTTTAAAGTGAGTGGTCATGCATATTGTATATTTATGTTATTTAGTCAGGTACAATATCAAATTATCTTATTATACAGAAATATGGAAATAATTGAAACAAGAACACAAAAGTCTATTAGGATAAAAAGAAGTATGTGTGGTTCCGATTGCATAAATTATAAGCCATAAAAATAGCGTAGGTAGGGCCTACATATTCATGTAGGTAGGCTCAAATCGGGGTTTTTTTTAAGGAAAATTTTGTTTTGGGTGATTTTCATTCAAAACATCACAGTTTTTCTAGGAACGGTCGGGTACCCGGTAATCGGAACCATACATATTCTTTTATTTGGCCTGATAGTATTATAATCAATGATAACAATTACACAATCTTGTATTTTTAAAAATTACTTTTGAATCATGAGAGTAGTATAACTAAAGTAAAGTTTGTTTTATTTAACGACCCCACTAGAAACACATCGATTATAAATCAGCGGTTATTGGATGTCAGACGCATGGTTATATTGACACATGGTCGCAGAGGAAACCCGCTGTCGCTACTTCATGGGCTACTCTTACCGAAAAACAGCAAGGGATCTTTATGTGCACTATCCCATAGACATGATAGCAGACATCACGGAATTTGATAAACCAGTCGTGTACCACTGGCTGGAACGGAAAATAGCCCATAAAAATGCTTTACGCTGTGGATGATCGATCACTCGACCCATCCCGCCACAGGCAGACATTCTACCTCTAGACTACGACCCCCTCCTGTAAAAGATAAAGACTCTTTGTTTATAAGCATACCACAAATAGACAGATACAGTTTGTTTGTTTGTTTAACGACACCTCTGGAACACATTGATTATTAATGAGCGGTTATTGGATGTCAAATGTACAGTTATATCGACACTTGGTCATAGAGGAAATCCGCTGCTGCCACATATGCTACTCTTCTTCAAATAACAGCAAGACATCTTTTAAGTGCACTTTCCCACATACAGGATAGCACACACCACAGCCTTTGATAGACCAGTCGTGGATCACTGGTTGGAATGGAAAATAACCCAACGGGTCCACTGAGGATCAATCCATTGATCTATCGAAATCTCAGGCGGATGGAGTTGCACTGAGCTACACCCTGATCCTTTGAAAACAAAAGTACACGGTAGGGTTAGTTTGTTGTCATTGGGTTAAATGCAAATTAAAACAGGTCAACACAATAAACATGATCAGTGCAGGAAAGTCATCATTGTTGATCTGACCAGGGATGAAAGAAGAGATGTAAAAGATAAAGAATGTTTGTTTATATAAGCACACCACCAATAGACAAAGTATTTTGATGAATCAGTCATCAGCTGTTGAACAGCTATTCAAATTCAGACCATTTTGCCACCACAATAGTTGCTGTCGCCAACTAATTTTGTCACAGCCTAAATAAAATTATGATGACCGAATAAAGACGGAATAAATATTGTTTAAACCAAAACCCTACATGTAGGTCTGAAATTCTCTAAAAAAAAAAATCTAGCTAAAATGGTATTTTTTTGCTAAAAATTAAAAAATAAAGACCAGTGTTTTATGGTCACGACATACTGGGTCTGTCGGAAAATAGTCTATAACAAGGACACATTAAATTTTTAGCATTCAAAATAGTGATCTTTAGTCTTAGAGCTAGGGTGGTCTTTAGGTCAGGGGTTTCACTGTACAACATTGCAGTAAAGAAACATAATTTACTAGACTACTCATCAAAAACTTACTTCATGCAGCACAACCGATGGTCTCTCAGATAAACTGCTTACCGGTATATCAGCATTTATACGAAACAAACATCAATTATACACTGCAATTAGTGAAGAGATCCCAGGACCCAGCTGTTGACCACTATAACCATATAACGACTGTACAGAATATAAATCAGGCATTAACATGCAAATGCTTCATCAGCAACTTGATGAGTTTGAAATACACACTGGGACTATCCAGTCATCCTACAGAAAGTTCATTTAGTATATGTATAGTATCAGGTGTACTCCTTTGGGTAGTCCGAGAAAACTGGTCAACTGACAAGGGTCGTCCAGCCAGCAAAATGCCATCAAGACCCAAGGTTGTCAGAGTTTTCTCAGACTATCCTTTGGGTAAAACACACATCTTTACATTACCTGTATAATTATGTATATTATCTGTTCACATAACGTTTATGAATGTCTGCGTTTAAGTGCATAAGGTCATAGGATCAATCTTCCTAAGAAGATTCATTAGAACTAGTGTTTTTTCTCTAGTTACATGTACATGTATTACCAAATAAAATAAAAGTTGGCTAAATGACACTAGCAGTATAATGTCCGCCTGTCGCTCGATGGATCGAAGGATCTATCCTCCTCAGGGCAACCGTGGGGTTATTTCCCTTCCAACCAGTGATCAACGACTGGTCTATCAAAGGCTGTGGTGTGTGCTATCCTGTATGTGGGAATGTGCACATAAAAGATCCCTTGCTGTTATTAGAAAGAGAGTAGCCTATATGTATGTGGCACAAGTGGGTCTTCTTTGTAACCAAGTGTTGATATAACCATACATCTGACATCCAATAACCGCCAATTTATAATCAATATGTCCCAGAGGTGTCATTAAACAAACAAACTTAATCTTCCTACATCACAAAATATTATTTGGCTTAAACAGTTTTATGCACATTTAAAGATTTTGTAATTCCGTTATGCGGTTCTGTATATTTTTCCGATGACCATGCATTGGGTCAAATGTGACCTCTGGGTGAGACAGTCTCAGAGACATAACAAATGCTGACCTTAAGTCCTTAATGATAGATCACAGGTTACATGGCACTTACTTTCTTGATGTCCTTAATTCTCTCCTGGGTCCTGACAGGTGATTTATACACAGCATGCAATTGTTATAAATAAGTTATTTACAGGACAATAGTCAGAATGAATAGTGGGTCTTAGGAGGCAGATGGTCTCTGAACAGAGATTCAATTCTCACAGTCACTCAGCACAAGTGTTCCATTAATATTCCTACAGGTTTTATTTCATTCATGGGATTTGGATTGATGAACTGTAAATCTCAAACACTGTAATGGAGACTTAATTTACAGTGTAATTGTGCACATGTGAATCAGTGTAGTCTATAAATTGCTTGCTTCCTGTTTAATAACGATAATGGTCCTAAAACTGTAGACTGCCCATATTAGGTGCACCTTTCAATTGCACAGGAAGGATGGTAAGGGAGCAAATAGGGCATGTCCCACCCAACTCCCACCTTTGAGATCTTTTGGCCAAAATGTGTTTTACCATGTTTCAAATTTCATATACATGTACCGGAATGCTGGCTCAATCTACCCCTCCGACTACCACAACCGGTTTGTCATCTTTCTACACCATTGACCTTTGACCTTTGACCTTATCTAACTGGAATGTCACCATAGAAATTCTATGGTGACAGTTGTGAAGTGATTTAGTGACATGATTATAAGTCGTCCTAAACCAGAAGTCAAATTTAATTGTGATTAAATAATTCCTTCTCTGAATTCATATCAATGGAGTTATGTTAGGGCAGTTCATTAATTAAATATTACGTTTGTGATACATTTTAATGTTGATACTGTGTGTAATAAAACTTGAAGGTTAATACAATTTTATTGTTTTTTTTATGGACCTACTGACATGCATGTTTTAAATTAAACATTAAACATTACACAGAATTATTTTACTTTCATTTTATTCCATTTAAAAAAAACAACTTTATTATTCCCAATTAAAAAATTGGAAATGATATTTCTGCATTTAATATAAGATGATAAACATGTGTTACATTTTGCATTTGGAAACATTAAAATGTGCTTGTGTTTTCCCTAGGATTGAGGTAGGGCATGGTAAATTGAACTACATGTATATCGAGGGATTCTCATGACTTCCGAGCATTTTCAGCGAAAATTATTTTCGTAAAGGAAATTTAAGCGCACAATTATTATTATTGGGAAATATTTTAATAAAATTGAATTTTCTGCAGTTTTACAAAGATCATTTCCAAAACCATTGGGGCAAGGCATGTTTTGGTCTCAGGACAACATGGTCATACTTGGGGGGCAGGATGGCACGAATATATATATCAAGGTATGGTGTTGCGTCATGCTAAAATGGCCAAGGGAAAACACTATGGTAATTATGCAGAATAAAGGACATTATACAAACATGCAATGAATTACTGGCTGCCCCGGTGATGACTCCTGTGCGTGACCTTGGCTGATTATGAAAATTGGAATTCACTGAGGTCTGCCAAATGGCTGCTTGTAATTAAATTAATTAACACATCATTTTGGCATGGAATATATCACCGTAATGTGACTGCCAGAAGTACAGATGTGAATAATTACATACACATTTTTGTTGATGTGCTTTGTACTTGTTTTTATTTTGGCTTGAAGCCCGTGAAAATATAATATATTTATACATGTATCGTCGCATGAGAACCAGTGGTAGATATATGACCTAAAAGTCTTTTTTGCATAATCAAAATTTCCAGCCTTTTTTACATATTGTTACAAAAGGTTGCCCGAGGTTCGAGAGGTTGAAAGATCAATCCTTGTTAGTGGCCCTGTTGGGCTATTTCCAGTTCCAACAACAAATGGCTTATGAAAGGCCATGGTGTATGCTATCCTATCTATGGGAAAGAAACACAAAAGACCTGTAAAGCAAATAATAAAAATGAATGGAGTGGCTGCATGTACATGTCAACTACTGTAAATTAAAGACGATCGCTCACCATTTCTCGTGACGAAAGCAGTGCAGCCAGCCACAAGACAATTAATTTGCGTATAATCATTATAACAAGCGAAAACACTGTCCTTGTTCATCTACATAATT
>JAUTCZ010051831.1:0-19487 GCA_032273805.1 Melanodrymia brightae | reverse complement strand
CATTTACCATTTTCTGACACCCAATAGCCGATGTATTTTTTCGTGCTGGGGTGTCGTTAAACATTCATTCATTCATTGTATTGTGACAAATTATTGTAGACAAAAGTCCAAGGTCCCATTTAGGCCACTGAAAAAGCGTGGAATATACATATATTGATATCTTAATCAATAAGATGCAAGTAAACATTAGCTTTAATCAATAAAAGATTCTCTATTAGTTGAAATATGCTCAAAATAGCATTAGATGCGCACATGCATCCACCCATTTATTCCTCATTCTTTGCGACAAATATATAATTCATTACAACCCAAATTACGCATCGCGTAATCTACAATATCGCTAGTACATGTACATGGTCAGATTCATGGATTTCTATAGGTGGGGTCACGAACCAAACAGACTACCTGGACGAATACTGTATAATTATTTAGAATATATTTACAATAATATCTAGCTATGGTATTTAATACATCTGAGTTTAAAAGTTATGTTAGATTTTATAACAAATGATAGACAAATGAAGATTCACTGAAAAAAGATGATTAGTGTTATGGATAATTTGCTGTTAAAATCTGGACAAGGTGATTGGCCGCTGTGACTGTATGCTATGCACGCCTGTAGCCAGGAATATAGCCCTGCCACTGTGACGGACAGAATCAAGTCGAAAACCTGCGGTGTTTACGAAAATCAAAATCAAATCGATACCATTAACTGCTCTGACCAACGTGCTAGCCAATTATTTGTGAATTATTCAAGGTAGCTGTGACATTGTGATAAACGTATCTCTCGAATTTAGAGTAAGTTTTGTCATTATCTTTGAAGCTCGTTAGGTGCAAGCACTTATATACAGAGGACAGATGTAACAACGTTATGCTAATCACCAGCACCGAATCGCAGGACCGGCCGATTTGATAACCTCCAGCTCAACCACTACATCTTCCTGTCAACTGCATTGCTCCTCAAAGACGTTAATGCCAATACAACGATCAAGTAGGATGATGACATCTCTCGGGGCACATCCAGAAATCACTAGCACACGCTGTACACAATACGTATACTCGTATGTGCCAAACTCATCTGCAATGGAAAGTGTGGACATCTTTAAAGGCACACTAGTTGTTTTGAACCAGATATAACCGTACATCGATTGGCATTTTAAACATATTTCTGGCTAATATAGTTGTTTTTTTGTTTTTTTTCAAATTTACATTGATTTATATTTTATTGCTTACAATATCAATACATATATGTCTGCCCATTTGTATATAAAGCGTATTTTATCTGTAACTATTAATATTTATTTTATGATTCCATATTTATATTTATATTAGGATAGTCTTGATCTTCGTTGAGAATGCAGCTCTTACTGTTGTTTCCCGCCAAACTGTTTGCCAATGGCAATAATGAACTCGCATCACATTGACGCACTATGGCAGTACATACAGCATTCAGCGACATTTGTCTTTTTCTATGAAAACCTTTCATTTCAACAAACTGAAATCTACTTTGGCACATTCATAGGATCCAGTCCATGCATTAGTGTTTAGTATTGCCATCCTATACGGTTCAAGTTTAAAATCTGTGATATTGTTTATGTCCTTTTAACATAGCCTACGTATCTTTTTTCTCTGTGTGTTTCTGATAGATCTTCCAAATATAGTTATAGTAGGTTAATGTGTAGTTTCACTTACAATAATGTGTATCATGACAAATTATTGCCGATAACGGATAAACGACCAAATTAAGCTATTACAAACACATTAATTATATAATATATTGATATTGAGGACAATAAGATGTACGTAAAAACCTATTTTAATAATAATACATGTTAGAAATAGCTTTATAATTATGTGCAAGTGCAGCGACATCTGGGTTGACAGCTTGGAAGATAGCATTTAACATAAGCAAATGAATGCTTTCGTCGTTTAGATTAAAACATGTTACTTTTGCAAAACATATAAAATAGGGAATATTTTATTTCTCATGTAATTGACCAATTTCATTCTACATGTATATTTACCACAGCAATACATTTCAAAAAAGAAACAAACAACAATCTTAGTATAGATATGCTTGACTTGGCGGATATACTCCCCACGAAGGTGACAACTGGTGAATTAGTACACATGACTGAACATGGCCGCTATGTTTCTGTTTGAGCGTGAAATAATTAAATCTAGAATGCCAATTCAGTGTGTTGATAATAAGCAAAATACGACATACTAGTATTCGATCTCGTATAATAAAAATGGTATCTAGGTTTCGCTTTCAGTAATATAATTTTTTCTTTTAATTCGTGCTGGGGTGTCGTGAAACATCCATTCTTTCATTCATTCATCAGACATAATAAACGGAGACACAAGCATGTAGTACTTATTCTTTATTTATCCTTTACTAGCGTTTAAAACGTTCTTCCTTTAAATAACATCCAAATTCGACATTTTACAAATGTACTTTTCAAATGACCGGATATAATGTCGCAAATAACCTTCTAACTTACAAGTCAACGTATGTGGATTAGTAAACCGTATCACGTATAAAGTGCATAAGTCTGTAGCTCCAATTACGTCTGCAATTTTACATTATGTCAATTTTAATCAAATTTGTTCCGTGTGAGAGATGCTATGAAACGGACATCCCATCTTGAAGGAATTACACTTATCATACAGTTTAGTAATCGATTTTGTGCCATTGCGCCATGTAATGAAATTGGTGCTCAAAATACGTTCACTTTAAAACAACAAAGATAATAGATAATCGAACTACAATTTTGATTCTGTAATACAACAGAATCAGTGATGTTGGCAAGGTCAACAAACGTATAATTGTGAAGATTACTTTTCTAATTTTAGTGTCTAAAACATAATTTGCAGGAAACACGTCTTAATCTTCGATGAATAATTGATTCCTTTCAAGATCCGACTTTTCGCCGTTGGATATTTAGTGATTGATTATTATATACGCTGCACGTCTATACTTCGTGTCTGAACATTTGTAGTATAACTTTAGTTTCGTTTAACGTAGAGAACAACGGTAAACTTTTTGAAAATAAATAAAAAATGTCCTTTTTTTGTGTCCAAATTATATAACTTTAGGTTAACAAATAAAAATATTGTAATGCAAATACATGTACATACAAAGAATCTTCAGAAAAATCCATCGTCGGCCATTGATTTTTCTGAAGATTTTTTGTATGTATTTGCATTACAATAATTATTTTTATTTGTTAACCTAGTTATATAATTTGGACACAAAAATAGAAAATGTTTCTATTTTGCAAAACATATAAAATAGGGAATATTTTATTACTCATGTAATTGACCAATTTCATTCTACATGTATATTTACCACAGCAATACATTTCAAAAAAGAAACAAACAACAATCTTAGTATAGATATGCTTGACTTGGCGGATATACTCCCCACGAAGGTGACAACTGGTGAATTAGTACACATGACTGAACATGGCCGCTATGTTTCTGTTTGAGCGTGAAATAATTAAATCTAGAATGCCAATTCAGTGTGTTGATAATAAGCAAAATACGACATACTAGTATTCGATCTCGTATAATAAAAATGGTATCTATGTTTCGCTTTCAGTAATAGAAAATGTTTCTATTTTCAAAAATGTTTATCTTGTTTCTCTACGTTAAACGAAACTAAAGTTATCTACGAAAAACATAATACAAATGTTGTGACACGGATTATAGTGATCTTGCAGGAGTGTATGATGTAAAATCTAAACGACAAAAAAATGGACATGGCTAAATGTGTATACCGGCACAAGGCAGAGTTGAAAAGATATTGCGACAAAGAAGAGTGTGTATGTATTCATGATACCAGGTGCTCGTTAAAGGTGATTGTACCCTGCTCCAGCGGTGTTAGAAACAGCAAAACATCGAAAGACAGGGTGATCCTAAATAATTAATGCCAATGCACGTCTACAGACAATGACAAATCAAAGGAGCACTGCAGGACCAGATTTAATTAAACAAACAAACTTTATCTGTTTATCTGTATTACAGTAAATGCCTAGGTATCTTCTATAGGGAATGTTCTGTTTCGGTATCGGAAGTGTCAAAAGTTATCGTGGAACATAATACGAATTACGAATGAGACACTTATTATTATTTTTAATTTTTATTTGTTTTGGGTGAAATACCTTTTTAAAATTTGAATGATATCATTCTATGTAAGTATTTCTATTTTTCATATGCTTTTTGTGTACTTATATGATGAAAATGAGACTTTCTGGACGTCGGTAGTGATGTAACTTTTAAGTTTAATCATAACATGGACACGACTCGAAACAGCGAGACTTTAGATAAAATAATGGTATGGTTTATCGAGACTATTGAATTGGTTGTCTATAAGCGCCACCTATTAGCACAATGTTCCTCATCGAGTTCGAACAATTTCATTCAGGAATTAAATTACCATAGCACGAATGTCTCAGTGTTATATGCGCGTGGTATGTCATAACATAAACCGTGGAAATATACAACGAAAATACGATACTATCGTAATCTGGTACATTTAAGATAATACGTAACTATAGAGTAATACGGTGCTTTCAACTACTGATTAAAGCATACAAGCATATCGCAAAAATATGATGAAACAAATTAAACACAAATAATCAACAATCAGAAGTCATAATAATATGTATAACAATTGTGAAGAAAACACGCCTACGAACTGATCGCATGCACTAGAGAGCCAAATTGATTACGCCATACGAAATTCTGCTCACCCTACCTCCAATTTTAGAATTGTTGGAACAGTTCCATGATTCAATTCTAAGGCACTCGATTGGAATTCAACATCTCGGAAGCTGTAGAAATGCCAATCGAGAACTCTGATAGTGTTTCTGTTGATGTATGACTAGTTCCATTTCACTAGCCTGTGAGTATTGATATACAATGTAGCCAGAACATCATCTATCCCGCGGGGCGGCGGCGTTGTAAGGTGGAGAGTAGGGTGGGGGCAAATTAATGGCTCAACCAGCGTAAGATGTCCAACTGACAGGATAGCAAACACTACGGCCTTTGATAGACTAGTCGTGGAACACTGGTTGCAACTGGAAATAACCCAACGGGTCCCCGGAAGAGGGTCGAACTATCAACCCTCAGGCGCACGCTCTTGCGGTGAAGTACGCCCCTTGTGTCGGGAGAAAGGGAGACTGATCTGGTCTCAATGCCCGGGGATACGCGCGTATATCGAGGTAATCTGCACAAGTGTCGGGATAGCGTGTAAATGGTCTCAATGTCTCAGAAAGAGATAATGGCTGTTTAATGATATCATTATAGATATGGTTGGTTTATTTAACGTCACCACTGGACCACATTAATTAATAATTAGCGGCTATTATATCAGGTCAGGTCAGTTCAAGTTGTTTAACGTCTATATTCAGAGCAAGCTGTTATAGCAGACGCCTGTCATGGGCATGAGTTCTGGCCAAGTCCAGCCCTTGCAACCATGACAGGGCTATTAGATATATGCAACAGACGATTACGTACAAGCATAGTCTCAGAAGAAACCTGCTGCAGCGACATAGGTCCTTCATACGTAATAACATAAAAGGGTCCTGTATTTGCACTTTCAACAGGCTGGGTAGTACACATGCACCATGGAATTTGATGAACTATAGTCGTGGATCGCTTGTTGGGTCCCCTCAGGAGGATCGAACCATCGATCTCTCAAATCAAAGGCTGACACTTTTGCGATGAGCTACACCCCACTCCTGACATCTTTAGACCATCCTGGCTAATTACTTATCAGCTGTGGGATGTTAAATGCAGTTATTTTCTAAAAAATGCTGTTTTCTCCACATTCAATATTTTATATGCACTTTCCTACAGACATGTTTGAACATTTACCTGCGTCGCTGGGGTTCAAGCGGTTGAAGGATCGATCCTCCTCAGTGAACTTCTTGGGTTATTTTACGTTACAACCAGTTACCCACGACTGGTATGTCAAAGGCCGCGTTGTGTGGTAACCTGTCTGTGGGAAAGTGTACCTAAGCGATCCCTATGCGGCAACTGCAGGTTTCTTCTGAGAACATATGCGTTTGACATCCAATATCCGCCGATTACTAACCAATGTGCTACAGTGGTGTCGTTAAACAAACTTTATCACACACGTCACTGGTGTCGATTAAAAGCGTTTATCTGATTATTACGAGGTAACAGACCATTTCAGCATGCCGTGCTTGAACCATTGAACACGTAGTCTAAGAACCATTGAACGCAGCACGAGATCATGTAGCGCTAAGAGAACAGATCGAAGATACTAGCTTGAGGAATAGATTACGTCAGAACAGGTAATTTGTGGCATTCATATTGAGCTCTCTACACCCTTACATCATCTAACCAATTCCACAGAATCACCAACAGCGTCGAATTGTGCGTATTAAGGGGAATTCCATGAAAAGCGATGGAATTTCTTTTTATTGAATCGTTTTAAAAAAGGCATTAAGAACGTAATTTCAACGGAGATGTGCTTGATAATGTCCAACTTTTTTGTTTAGTGAATAAAATAATGAATGAATGAAAGAAAGAATGAATAGAGTGCTCAATGTTTCACCAGAGTGATTGAAATGTACGAAACGTGCCAAATCGAAAAAGTTAGTTGGTTAGTTATAACTTATTTACGTGCTTATATATAATATCAGGTTCAATCAGTTTCACGTTCAATAGGGCGAGCGTTTTGCTACCGAAACAAAATGTTTTGACACGGATGTTTGCATCTAACATTAAATGAATCTGATATGATAGTACACGATTGGTACCAGTCACATCGTTGCAGAGCGCTCGTCATATCGAACGTAAGATATAGGTCTGTCCCCGGCAAGCAGCTTAGCTGCCTCGACTGCCTTTAGAAGTTAGTGTTAGTATGAGAGAGGAAACCCTCTGCTTACTACTAAACAGGAAGGGCTCTTTTATATGCACTCTTCCACAGACGGGTCACTACATACCAGTAGTGGGACACTGATCGGTGTACACCAACCAATTGGGACTTGTGAATTACTCACTAGGGTTAGAGCTGGTACTGAGATTAAACAGCCCATCGCCTAGAGCGGGAATCGAACCCTGTGCCCACCAATCTTGAACCCGGTAGTCTAACCACTACACCACGGAGACAGGTAATGAAAGATTAAACTATTGTTATTCCACCCAGTGGTGCCTCATGTCGAAATATGGCCTTGCAAATATCCATAATATAAGAAGGTTGTAAATGTCACTGATTTTAAAATGAATATCGTACAAAGATTTCTCGTAGAACGTTGACGGCCACCAGTATTCGTGTTACAGTGCTTATACCACCTATACACATTGAGACTTGCAAACAACTCAGTAAGATTGACGCCGGTGTAAAAGGAACGCAAGTCCTACCGGAATGCAAGTCCGGTTACATCATAACAAAATGGATTAAATAGGAAAATAAATCTTTACGGAATGAAACAAATAGTCTAATTCATAAAACTACTTATTACCTACAAGTCCTATAGTTAATGTAAGAAACAGCTCAATAAAACTATGTGTTTTATAAAAGTCTGGTTTGGACTAGGATTCCTATGTATGTAGGTCCTATAGCATTTTACATTGTGTCGGACCTATATTCCTACGGACTTCTATTCCTATTACACCGGCTGGGCATTTTCCGGACTAATATTTCCCGAACTACCAACGAGAATGTATTATGAATATTGTTTCATAGCACAAATTTTCAAAATTTGCATGCTGTTGGGTGCTATTATAGAGATTATTTTTCACGTGTGTGTGTGCGTGCGTACGCGTGTGCGTGTACAAGTGTGTGCGTGTGTGTGTTATACTGATAAAATTAGGAGCGAGATCTTGCTCAATGCAATAGCGTCCACATGAGATTCGACTGATCGAATTATTAATCCTCCGCACTTAACCCATTCAGCTATTTCTCATTCCAACTAATGATCCACGACTGTTTCATCAAAGGCTGTGGTGAGTTTTATCTTATCCTGTGGGAAATAATACATAAAAGACCTCTTTGTTGTTAGTAGGTATAGATAACCTATGTGGCTGCAGTGAGCTCCTGAGACCGCGTGTGGGCATAACTGTGTGTTTGAGGATCTAATAGATGCTGATTATTATTAATCAATATGCTCCATTGATGTCGTTTTCAAAATAAAAGGCATGCCGTCCATATGTAACACTCTTTTACTAAACACATCTTTCCATATTTATTAACAAATTAGCTAGTTTGATATACTTTATTTGTTCCAATATGTATTAGTATATATGTCCACAGTTTGAGTCAAATGGGCCAAACTTGGGAAATAGAGTTATACATAATACTGGAAAGAACACGAATTGACCTTTAAAATGATACCAAATTTATTTATTCAGATCGGATCATTTGTTATCCAATTATAACATTTAAGATGCACAGAATATTGGCAGATCGAAATTTGCTTCTTCCTAGAAAACAGATTTTAAAGTTGGAACGTGAGTTATATTCGGAAGTCCTTGGCAACGGTTTTTATTTCTTATCAAAACTATAAAATCCTACTTTGTAACCAACAAATACATTTACTACAGTACCCGGTTCTCTCTGTGAAGTATGTATATAATTATGTTAATATTAATGTTTGTTCTTGTCATGTATGTTAATGTTGTATCTTGCATTGTCGTTATGTACTATTGTGTTGTTGAATAAATCTTGAAATATTGGAATCTTAAACAAACACTTTATCACACTTGTATATTGAAAAAAAAAATGTCACCGGTGAGGGTATTCGACCGACTATTTAAGTATATACCAAAGAAAAATCGTTCTATCGAATATGAATTAGAGGTATTGATAATGTGAATTATACACCATCGTGATCATTGATGAGCCAAGACTTAGTCATAACTATGCTATACATGTAATAGTGTTTCACTCGGTGCCGTACACTGTAGGTCAATATAAAGGCATGTATTTCTTTATCCCCGCCTGATCCAGTGTTCAATGACGAACGAATGTCTCTTATTAGCTATTAATTGTCAACAAAACGTCTTACATGTTATTGCTTACAATATCAATATGTGTATATCCAATGCGTTTGTTTGGTCCATGGCCGTTTGTCTATAATACATGTAATTTGGCACGAGATAAATTATTTGAGGTAAAAATATACATGAAGCCATTATAACTACTTGAATCACCAGAAACGAATAGGATAATACATAATTATATTAATATTGTAAACACAATGTTAATTTTAATATAAATAAAAAATGCTAATTTAGCCAGAAACATGTTACAAATAGCATTAGCTGTACAAGCACGATGGCATTCGTCTAGGAATTCCCCAATCATTTACTTCACTGCGAAACAATTGAACGTTTTTGGCTGTCAAAACACAGAAATCACAGTGGCAATATGAAACAAATATATTTACGAGGAAATCAAATTTGAAGAAAATCTCCTGTTTTTGCTATATTTAAAATGAGGAAAACAAACGATGTGCTTGAGACAAACATTGTGTGCGGGTTTCATTAACGACTGGTTAATAATTGCACAGGCGATGATTGTTGTCCTTGTGTGTTTTGGTTCAGATCGTCGTGGAAAAGCTGTAATCTTCTTCCGAGAAAACCATCTTAAAGATTATCACTTGTTTATCCGCACTAATTCACTCTAAGCGTATTACTCAAAATGGATGTCATTATTTAATTAAACTTATTTTAATGCAATGCTTAGACAAAGTGAAAGTGTTGTCTATTGGTTAGTGCTATAATAGATGTTGTTGGACATGGATGACTCCTTTCGTCCGAGCTATATACTTGGGGGGGGTGGGGGGGGGGGTTAATCTCTTATTCCATATTAATTAGAATATATTTCCCTTCAATTAAATACCTATTTTTATCATTCAAAGCAGAATTTAAAAAAAATTTAATTCTTTATTTTTATTATGGCATTGGTATAATTATTTGATATACATGTACATATAATTATTACAAAAACATTTGTGGCATGAAAAGCCCGGAAACAACCCGTATTATACATAAAACATAAAAAAGAGAGAACCTTTATAGTTGTTTTTGTTTCCAAAACCTTTGCAAATAGGTACCATTTTTTAATATGGTCTCTTATTCTAACACTAACTTCTGTCCTGGACAGGCTGTCGAGGGATGTTGACTGCCTGACCATGACATACATGCTTGAACCTTAATTGGATATACTATTTCATTTGCACTAGTTTTAGGTGCTTTTATCCAATGAAGGTTTAGACACCCTCGCCATGGGTACGGTGCTCCATCAAAGGCCGGGACCCAATGCCAAGGCTGTACCCAGTGCGGGACATTGGATACAAACACGTAAATAAGTTATTACTAACTAACTAACTTGATCGACTTCTACAACGTTTCATTATTTATTTTCTTTAAGCGTTGTAACGTACGGCTATTTAAATAATTACTCAGACGTAACTAAATACACATGATTCTTTTATACATACACAAGTTTTGTTTGCTTGTTTAGGATGGACAATAACTCATGAATAGACCTTATTAAAATGAGTTGGATATTTATATTCCGTGATTACATAGCTGTATATTTTTAATACAGATACTAATCATAAACAGATTTTAATTAGTGATGCTATGTTAAGACATAAATAAATACAAATATACATACAAAAGTTGTATTGGTTTATTATTTGTATACGATGGAAAATTATAACACCTGTATAGATCTTATTAAAATGCGTTGGATATTTATATTCAGTCATTACATAACTCTTTATATTTTTAATACACACTAATCATAAACAGATTTTAATTAATGATGCTATGTTTGATCATAATTGATGATTATAATTGCAATTCTCTCCTGTTTTGTGATATTCTACAGTCATATCATGTGCGTGTTTTTATAATCATAATGCTTTGTTTACCAATTAAATGTTCCAGCTTAAAGTGAATAGAAAATGGAATTACATTTGCGTTGTTCGTTCATACAAACGAACGTTCTAAATGATATCTAGCGGACAGGCTGGGAGGCGGAGGTCGCAGCGTCATGGAGGTCACAGCTCGTCATGTCATCTCCCGTCTATTAATTACTCTTTCCCACAAGATCACTGTGACATAACGCGAAATGTTACAGCATTCACAGGAGATTAGAACGGAACCGCGCACACACAATGTGGTGATGACCATCAAGCGATTTATGTGATAGCAGATGCGATATATCTGGTGGAGGATATTCCGCCAGTCTTCCTTGCATGCGGCACGAAGGGTCGAAGGGTCGATCCACATCAGGGGACCCGTTGGGTTATTTCCCGTTCCAACCTGTGATCCACGACCGGTCTATCAAAGGCCGTGGTGTGCGCTATCCTGTTTTTGGGAAAGTGCACATAAAAGAGCCCTTGCTGTTATTCAAAGAGTAGCCCATTTGGCGGCAGCAGGTTTCCTCTATGCCCAAGTGTTGATATAACCGTGCGTTTGACATAAAATGAATCTTTACGGAATAAAACAAATACATGTAGCCTGATCCATAAAACGAGTTATTACCTACAAGTATAAGAAAGAGTGCAATAAAACTATGTCTGTGTTCTATGCAAGTCTGGTTTTGACTAGGAATACTTGATATGTAGTTCATATAGTATTATTTATCAATTATGGACCATCTTTGAGGGAGAGGTGTGGGGATATTGTTAGGCGATTACGAAAAGTAATAACTATTAATGTGCACATACAGTATATGAATGCCTGCTCACACAGTTAACTTAAAATAAACCATGAAAATACTCAATAGTGTAGTTATACTTAATGCACGAAGTAACAATTTAATAATGATGGTCATCTTGGGTGTAGAGCCAATTATATAATGCTGATTACATCCACTTCCAATATGTTTCATACAATGCGAAATGTGATGCTTTTCTCCCCAAACTCCCAATCAGTTCTGGGATCTCACATTATGCTTACATTTTGAATTGGGATCAAACCTCTAAAGCCCCATAATACAATATTAAAGCAGTATTGTAAACAGTAAAACATTTCTATTAACTCACAAGACAAAATTGAAATATCTCAAATGTTTAAGCTAAGTTATTCTAGATAAGCAAAATATAAATAACATAAATAACGTTTTGAAGATTTACCTTTGGTATAATCAGTAGCGTAGTCCTTCGTTGCAGCTACGTGTATCTAGATAAGCATATTTGCTTTGAATACTGCATGTGATATATGTTATCTGTTCAATTGGTTTTGCCCTCTATGTGTTAGCAATGATAAGAACAGAGTAGTTTAATAGTTAATTGTTAGCGCGATATAAACACGGTTAATTTGGCGTTCTTTTTTAAAGAGCGACTGGTTTGTATTACATAGTGTTTCTATACAAGTATTTACACGTGTCTTATAATTCTTTAACTACACACACACATAATTATATGATAAAGTATTATTATACTTTTACCATAATTATATGTACATGTGTATTAGTATATGTTAACTATAAGTAGTACTTACACATTTGTATCATTATACTTTACAATAATTATACTTACAGGTGTATTATAATTATTACACAAATACTGTGTGCATATGATATATATATATATTATTATACTGCCACTATGATGATATACATGGGCATTATTATGCGTTTAACTTTACTGTAATACTATGGAAACATTGCTACCAATTGGCCTACTCCATGTTTAGTTTTAAACGTAGAATTTCTAGTATTCGAAATATTTGCTTGGAACAATGGACATTTATTAATATTGTGTCCCAGCGTTGTTGGCTGGACATTCTGTGTCAATATGAAACAACATCATGACGAATCTGCCAAAACAATAAATCGGATTATATTGCCGTCAGCATCTCCATGAGCTTGTATTATTCAGTGGCGTTAAAGCCTTAAAGGGAATCTGTCATAGCAGTTTTATACACGATCCCTTAAAGACTGCACTCGCGCTCATTTGGTATAATGTTGCCATTATTGGTTTGGGTTTGGTCTTTTTTGGTGTTCTTCCATCAGGAAACTGTTGAAGCACACCTGTCATGGGCACAACCTCTGACTTCGCCAGAGAGTTCTGTCCATGACAGGGTTGCATTATTTTACAATGTCTTTAACTTATACATGTAATTGCTTATTAAAGGCGCTGGTTCGACTTTAAGCGGGATGCCAGAGCGTTAACAATAGGAACATACGTCATCTAGTCCAGTGACCTATTTTTAACAGAGCCGTGAAGGTATAGACAGATAATAATTGTGTATTCTTGGATGGTACTTAATAATGTAGATTTGGCTTGTTGTGCAATCATTTTGCCGTGTTCAATACATTTTGATTTAATCGGAATAAGTTTTATAAAATCAAAGCGACAAAATATTGACATGGCCAAATGCGTATATCTTTGCACAAGGCCAAGTCGAAGGGATATTGCGACACATTAGAGATGGCATGTACTCACGAATCACTAGCTGCAATTATACCAGGTTGAACCAGTTGGCTTCTTTTCCGTTCCAACCGTGGTGTGTGCTATCATGTCTGTGGGAAAGTGCACATAAAAGATCTTGCTGTTATTCGAAAAAGAGTAGCCTATGTAACAAAGTGTCGATGTAACCGCTGTTCTATAGTCGTGTCGTTAAACAAACAAACTTTATCAGGTCAAAGTGAGGTATTGCATCGGCCATAAAAAAAGAAAATATATTCTAAACTGTGTTACTACGCCCAACGCGAATGCTACTAATAATTTAATATAGGGCCTACTGTATATTTAGATGGCCCAAATAGAGATATTTTAGGAGATTCATTAAAACATCTATCTAAAACCACAAGTTGATAAACGATCATACGTGTTGCTCATACTTTCATACGCATACCATACATAGTTGACTATCTTCTGAACTCAAAGACAGCGTGTAATGAAATGGAAAAGGGCGACCCCTGGTGTTTCAATGAGCTGACACCATGATAACGCCACTCGGTTCATTCGCGTCGGGAACTCCGAGCGAGATATCAAACAGAATGGCGTCTTTAAACTCCGTCAATGAATGATCTTTAGGTGATGATAAAAGTAATTTATAACTGAACAGGTGCATTTTTTGTCCTGAGAGACACACGACATTTCATCACGTTCATAATTATGGACTTGCCTGCAATAATGTTTATCCTAACAAATTATTATAGACGAAAGTTCATGGACCACAATTATAATGCATTGGATGTACCTGGGTATAGTAAGCAATAACATGTAAGGAACACTTCCGAGTTTGAAAATAGATACCACCGTACGTACGCACCAAATGCTATTTATAACATGTTCTGGCTATAAATAGACACCACGGACTACAGACTGGTAGGAACGGTGTTCGAATCTCGCGGGTGGATCTCACTTTCCCACTCCAACTCAGAGTGAGTGCTCCGCCAGGCTCAATGGGTATGTGTAATACCACTTATACTGACCAGTGTCCACAACTGGTTTATCAAAGACCGTGGTATGGGCTAACCTGTGTGGGAAAGTGCATATGAAAGAGCCCTTGCTACTTATCAATTTGGAGTAGCGGGTTTCCTCTCTCATACTTACACTAAAACTTCTGTCGTGGGCAGACAGCCAAGGCGGCTGGACTGTGTGACCACGACAGACGTGCTTGAACCTTAATTGGATATAAGCACGTAAATAAGTTATAACTAACTAACTTATTGAAAGTAAAATTTACTTACATCTTATAGCTTACAATATCAAATTGACTATAATTATATGTAAGTCCTATGTGTTTCTATAGTCATTAAACTTGTTATAGTATGGCTCAATGTGTACTTTAGTCTAAAATATTGTTTATCTGACTAAAGTAGTGTCGGCACACACAAAGCTACTAAAAACACATTGGATATACATGTACATACATGTATATTGATAGTGTAAGTAATAAAATGTAAGTAAAAGTTAACTTTAACATATAAAGGCTCTATTAGCCATAATTATGCCCTTTCGTGGACAGAACTCTCTAGCGAAGTCAGAGGTTGTGCCCATGACAGGTTTGCTTGAACAGTTTTCTGACGGAAGCACACCAAAATTGACCCAACCCAACCCAGAACTATGTTAGAAAAAGCATTAGATGAGCACGTACGGTAGAATCGGTCTTAAAACTCGGTAATGTGCCTTTAACAATAACAAAAACACTATTAGCCAGACACAAGTTACAGTATCATTAGCTGCTAACATACAGTACGTGGCATACGTCTTAAAGTCAGGAAAGTCCCTTTAAGCCGATTCCTCCTTATTGGACTGATAGCTTGTTTCAAACTGAAAGCGATAATTCGCTAGATTAGTTTCAGAAGGAATTTCTTTTTAGCAATAGCAAAAAAAAAAGTCGCCCTCAAGTTTAATGATGTTTTGAGTACATGTTCCGGTGGAAACTGAGTGTGCTGCCATTCTGTAACATCCGAGCCGACGCTGTCTGCGAATAGATATTAAATTTCTTCAAGATGCTATGCAAGCTCGCAACACATATCGTGCAAGAAAAGACAAATTATATTTTAATTTAGTTTGAAAACTGACGTTCTTGTGTCAGCCACAAATTGAAGGATGTTTATCACCATTAAGAGATATTAAATTTCTTCAAGATGCTAAGCAAGCTCGCAACAAACATTGTGTAAGAAAAGACAAATTATTGTATTTTTAATTTAGTTTGAAAACTGACGTTCTTGTGTCAGGCATAAATTGAAGGATGTTTATCACCATTAAGAGATATTAAATTTCTTCAAGATGTTAAGCAAGCTCGCAACACACATTGTGCAAGAAAAGACAAATTATTGTATTTAATTTAGTTTGAAAACTGACGTTCTTGTGTTAGCAGCATTGAAGGATGTATATCACCATTAATAATTGTTAGTAGTGAGCGTAAAAATTGGAACTATTTGTTACTTTTACATCCAATACACTTTACACCCTATAGTCTTTTTTCGTGTTGGGATGTCGTTACATTTTACTTCATTCATTCCAATACACTTTACTATAGTATTCCAAGTCAAACAATACCTTGTCGCACTAAGTTAGAGGTGTATCTGAAATATACTATCGTTCAGAGTACACGATATTCTGTCATAAAGCGCTTTACTCATTAAGACTTTAGTGTGTATTCAAGTTCCGAGGTTTATGAATGCATGATGATAAACATTAACCAAGTTTAAGTAGTATATAACAGAGGCGAATCTAGGGTGGGGGGGGGAATGGACCCGGGGCCTAAATTTTGTAAGATATAATTTTATTATATATTAATTTAAATTTTTTACGTTTCTATTACTAGATGCTTCATTGGGCCCCCCACTAAATGGATTTTCTGGATCCGCCTCTGTATAAGTTTGGAGTAAAATGTATTGAACTGAATTGTTGAAACCCACGTTTGTTGTAAAATGTCTCACCTGCTTCATGTAAAAAAAGAAAGATGTACGGTACGTAATTGTTTTATATGTATACAATGCAATTGTATTTTGTTGTATATTTTAAGATTTTAGTCTCTCATAACTCCATGTGGAGTGGCTCAGTTATGAATATTTTATTGTATCTACTATTGTTTTGTTTTTAATACTGAGGTGAGACTCTAATAAACAATTTGTCTGTCTGTCTGTCTGTAATTTACGAAATAATTTGCTTGTAATACACCGGAAATTGCGTGTGAAGTGACGTTCTACTACTATTATAAACAAAATGTGTGGGTGGAGAGCCAGATGAAGGATGAGATCATACCACTGGGCACCTTCATCCCACATTCCTAGCTGAGCTACTCGCACTTCTACATTGATTCAATATCCTTTGTACATATACATTATACTGTTGAATGGAGGGGTTGGATATAATATAAGTAAAATAATATGCTAGCGACAAAATATGAAAACAAAACTTGAATAAAGTGAGTTTGAAGAAACTGTGTAGGTAAATCTCCCACCCTCTTTCCCCACCACACATCCTAATCCATCAATATGTAGATGCATACGATGTACATGTATACGTATACGTACGTATGTATGTATGTACGTACGTACGTTCCGTACGTACGTATGTATGTACATACTCAAGTACGTATGTATGTACATATGTTTATAATATATGTATATATGTACACGTATGTATAATACATATATTTAAAAACAAAACCACTGTTATCAGAAACCATCAACAGACCGATACACTATCCATTACAAATATTATTCTATCAGGTAGGATTAATTGTATTATATAACACTTTATCACCCGATGGATGTTCAACGATAGTATAATGATAATGATCGTATCTTATTATCATAATATAATGAGTAACACGGTAACAGCTGTCCGTTTAACATAACGCTAATATGCTCATTTCCTGCATATGTTGCTGGGTGTTGGAATACAATATTCTCCGTTCTCAGCGTGATCCGATGTCACATGAACGCGTGTCAGTTTTATCGCTTCCCAATTATCACCATGTTAAACAGGTGCAAGCCATTGCAAGCACATATTTATTTTTATCACCTCAATATTATCACATAGCGTTACAATTTACAAGGTGTATAAAGCAAGAATGAGTGGTACTGAATTCATCCGGTTATTGTTCACAATTTATTTAGTATTTACGATGTTGTTTTACCCTATCTAAACGACAAAATATTGGCAGGACCAAATGCATATCTCTGTAGAGGGTAGATAAAAGCCTGTTTGTTTAACGACGCCACTGGAACACAATTATTAATCAGCGGTTATTGGATGTCAAACGCACGGTTATATCGACACTTGGTCACAGAGAGTATCCTCTATCATACTAACACTAACTTCTGTCCTGGACAGGCAGTCGAGGTAGCTGGACTGCGTGACCATGACAGACGTGTTTGAACTTTAATATGATATACGCACGTAAATAAGTTATAACTAACTAAATGCATTTATATATATCGCCTTTGGAACAGCCTTGACATTGGGTCCCTGTCTTGACCTTTGATGGCGAACAGTACCCAGGGCGGTGGTGTCTGAATATTCAGTGGACAAGACACCTAAAATTAATGCAGTCAGAATGCATTTACTGTACATGTATATGGGCGATTCCATGGATTTTGTCACTTCTCTTTGTTATGTAAATAAATGCAAATATTTTCAAATTTCATTAATTGTTTTGTACTGCAAATTGAAATTCCTAACAGTTGAATTATCTGACAACATAGTGTTTTGTCTTAACTAACCAAAATGTTGGAAAAAGAATCGTTGCAGACGGGACAAATACTATTGAATCGCCCATATATCGACTTTGGTACAGCCTTGACATTGGGTCCCTGTCTCTTCTTTCAATGGCGGACAGACCCAAGGCGGGGCTGTCTAAATGTTCAATCAGAGTGCATATACGGAAGGATACATGAGATGCGCTTTATAGACAAGTGATTGTTATAAAGAGGTGGCCTTTATAAAAGATTCGACTTATTAGATTTTCCTTCACCAGCTAAACCTATAGATATGACTTAGGACAGCCATCCGATCTGGAGATTTATAAATAGTGATTACAATTTCGCAGCCATTTAATAGGCGCCGATGTTGTACTACGCTTTTGCGCGGGGTTAAAGGATACAGAGACGCTGTTTAACATGTCAAACAAAGTACAGAGGGTTGTGTTTTATCACAACGCGACACAGACAGGGCATTCCCATGTCGATGTGTTGGATAAACACTAACAGAATGAGGGTTATTGGTAAACAAAAGGATTATCCCCCTAGTCCAACCAGAGATTGTAGCTGTTTTGGCAAACAACAGATCAAGGATGGACATTTTGCGTTCTGTGTTAGAACAATGCACTTGGAAGATATTTATGCAGACGATATATCGAAGAAATAAGAGTAGCGGGTTTCCTCTCTCATACTAACACTAATTTCTGTCATGGGAGGGCAGTCTAGGCAGCTTCAGCTACGTGTTCATGACAGACGTATTTGAACCGTATTTGGATATAAGCATGTAAATATGTTATAACTAATTAACTAACTAAGTAAACAAATAACTGAAGAAATTGAACTCGGAAAAACAAAGATAGAAAAATAATCTCGGAAAAACTTTAACTCAGTTTATACGATGGAAAGGTAAAGGTTTGTTTGTTTAACGACGCCACTGGAACACATCGATTATAAATCAGCGGTTGTTGGACGTGAGACGCATGGTTATATTTACACATGATCTCAGAGGAAACCCGCTGTCGCCGACTCATAGGCTACTCTTATCAAAAAATAGCAAGGGGTCTTTTATGTGCAGTTTCCCATAGACAGGATAGCACACACCACGGCATTTGATAAGCCAGTCGTGGATCACTGGCTGGTTTTACAAGTTAATTAACACGTTTAATATAAGTAATCAACACAACAAAATTGCGTGTTGTATTAAAGAGCGTAAGTAATAATAATCGCTAAACGCTGTTTGTTTGGTACGTACGTATTATTAATACAATGTATATGAAGTACCAGCATGTTTTTTCGAAACCGGCTGCCGGTTTTATTTGTATTC
>JAUTCZ010051820.1:0-10944 GCA_032273805.1 Melanodrymia brightae | reverse complement strand
GCTCGTGACAAATGAAAATTATTTCACTTGGGACTTAAACTTGATAATACAGGGTAGCTCGTTTAATATCCTCTATACAATACATTAATATTAGTTCGTACAATATGTAGTACAAAATAATGATCAGTGTAAGTGTTCATTAACAATGCGTTACATTTTGGTGGACTGTGGTCATTCACAGCCAGTTTGAAATAATATATTTGGTAAACGAATTATTTTAAAATTTGTTATATACTACAGCATATGTATCATATTTATGTTTACCACATTTGGACATCCAATAACCAGGAATTTTTTTTCGTGCTGGGGTGTCGTCAAACATTCATTCATCATCCTCCTCCTCCTCTCTAATATTAAACTAACTTGTGTCCTAGACAGAAATATCTATTGGGTATTTCCAGACAATATTGTGACCTTAACTAGAGATTATGTCGACGACGTATTACCTAATAGACAAGACAGTACAAACCATGGTCTTTGTTAAATCAGATGTGGAAACTGGTGTGTGTAAGTAGAAGTAGGCTACACATACCCATTGAGCCTTGCGCTGCACTAACTTCGAGTTGGGATTCCCATATGCCACGAGTGGGATTCGAACCCGGTACCTAAGTCTTAAGCCCGCTGCGTTAACCACTGTTCTACGAAAGCCGATACTAAATTCAGCCGTTTTTGCACTTTATTTATGCATTGTCGGGGTATAACACAACAGTAAAGCTATTCTCTAAGCTGTTAATTATGGCAGATCGAACAGACTGGTAATCACGCTATTCCCGTAACCCCCCCCACGTTTTAAGTTGTTTTGTATAATTATACTTATACTATCAAATTCAAGCATACTTAGCCTGTGCCTTGCTTAATAACGACGATTGGCCACCCCATCCCACCACCAGCCCCGACCCCACTTAAAAAAAAAGCCCCGACGGGCCTGAATTGGATGTAGTTTTCCTGGCTCCGATTTGAATCTAGAACGTGCGGCTAAGTTCACAGAGAAGGTACAAGTTCATGCTTGGTCATATGAACGTCAGATGCAGCTAGATTTCAGTGAGCAATTATACTTTCAAGTAGCGACAGAATAGGGATGCTTGCAAAAAGTAGGTCACCGTGACCTACTTTTGATACACTGCACACCGACATCTCAGTATGTACTACCATATCAAGTTTGAAGATCATGTATCAAACAGTATGGACGTGATGCTCTGGACAAGATTGTTTTCATGTTATGCCTTTGCAAAACGAGGTCACTGTGACCTAATTATAGCATACTGCTCAAAAGAATTCCATAGAGTAATACTACACCCCCGTCTTGAATGGAATAGAAGATACGATGTGGACACATTTCCAGACAAACAGCACCATCATTATATGAGTATTATATATAAATACAACAAAAATCGAACTGCTTTCAAAGTAATTTATACTACCAATATAGATAATTAGGTTTAATGATCCATGTATATATACACATAATGACAATATACAGAACTATGACCAGGCAATAGACAAGATGAATTGGACATTTTATACAAATATTTTGAAAAAGGAATTTACACTAAAAAAAAATGAACAGTAAAAAATATCAGTACACCAAGAAGCAGCACCGAATTGCGTACAGTAAGCACATGAAAACTTACAGCACACTACATAGCAAATGTACGGTTGGGTGGGGAATGATTTCAGTGACAGTGTACATAGTATTTTCTGGTGATGATAACATGTATACATTCTTCAACTAAAACTACTTGCAATTAATGGAAACTTATATTGTTTCAAACAAATTATTTATTTGAAATAAAAATTGTTGGAATATTATCTTTAATAACAATAGCATACCTTAATGCCTGATGATAATTATCCTACATGTTTATAAAGGTGTCAAGAGTTAAAATATCTGCAAAAAGTTAATACATAATTAAAGTGACTAAATATTATTTTAAAAATCCTATATGTTGTACTCACACAAAAAATGAAGCATGTGCTATCCTGTTAATTGCATTATATTGTTGTCTTTAGATTGAGATAAAGTATATTGCTTGTGGCATGAACAATGTTTTGGTTTCTTTATAACTTTATATTTGCATTGTTTACTTTTGTGTCGACCTATTTATATACATGTAAATTGTTTCCAAAAGTTTTTTTTATTCTGTATGGAACTACAAAAGTAACATCTCACAACAACCAAGCTAAGCAAACAAATATCTAATAAGACGGAGTAAGCTAACACTTTATTTTGAGCTTTTATTTTAATGATAAATGTTTTAACATATCTTTACTACATAATTTCTTTGCAGAATGTTCTTTCTTGAAAATTGCCCTTTGCTGTCACACGTAATAACAAAATTGTCTGCATTTCTAAGTCTGCAAACTGGTTAGATAGTATATGTTTACATGTTATTGTAACATAATTAATCATGTTCAGTCCAGTTTCAATTGCAGTCAGTTTGTATTTTAATCTGATAATGTATACATGTACACAAGTGCACAGCTAATTAACACAAAACATTCAACAACAAACAGAAGTGAAAATGTTTGTACCATCACATAGCTATAGATCATCGAAAATTCAATGCGATCTCTTGATGCTGAAGCATATGATCATCTCTTATACAAAGCAATAAATTTGAGAATATTGTAACATAAATAAACACCTTATAACATAGTTAACAAATGATAGCAACAATGGTTCACATTGTGAAGTACTAAATGAAAGTGTATAGATGCCGATAACAGAATAATACTTTTAAAAATATATAACTGATGGAAAAAGTGATAAACAAACAATTGAATCTGAATATTAAATTAATGCGTATAAATACATGAAAAATGTAAAACAAAAAATTTCATTGTTTCTTTTTACATACACTAGTATTTAGAAGACCAGGATAAAAACACAAATTCTAAATGTACATTTTTAAATTTAAGACAGATAATAATATTACCAAGACATTAGAATCAGCAACTACACAAAGAAATGTAGTCCTCAAACATTTTAGCATGTGAGTAGTCTGTTTGTGCCACAAACTGAAATTTGTCTCCAATTCAAAAGCATAGCAGGTTCCTTAAATTGTCCAATCCCACTCAAAAAGCACTGCATTCAAGCAACTATTTTGTAAGTTGATTTCCCACCGCTTACAAACATTGGTGTTCAAAATAGAAGAATGTTGTATTAACAGCAAAGGATCTTAGGTTTAGACAGATTATAGTGAAACATAATACATATACATGTATATATGCTGGTAGTTCTGTTGTACACAAATATGTAAGTTTTGTAATTTAAATATTTAAAAGGATTGCAAAAGGAACACTTATAATTTGACATAATGGATTACATTTAAGGATGATTTTATTTACTGCCAGAATTGTACACATCCATTAAATATTGGCTTTTAACTCCTATGTTAACCACAAGAATAGAAGCTAGATGCTACTTCAAACATAAAATTGAAAAATATACAAAACAAATTTTTGTCAAAATTATAAATACTTATGAATGCTAGGAAATCTGGCATGCAGAAAATATTTAAACAGCAATGTTTGTTAGCCTACATGAAAAAGTAAAAAGCCACAACAAAGTCAATGCAAACCATGCAGATAAACTCTTAAAATTAATACATTTTTTAACATGGGGAAACAATTTAAGTACATTGTAAATAGTGGATCACCCAACTTAGTCTTTTATCGAATGCACTAATTTAAGGAAATACGATACAAATGCACACAAAAAAAACCAATCTATGACCTAATCGTCATAGGTACATGTATATAAAATACTTTAACTTATAATATTCAGTTACATGTAATTATAGAGATAATTTGTAACCATGCTATCCACAAAAACCTTGTTTCTGTAAGCACTTGTTTTCAGTGTTTTACTTTTTAGCTATAGATGTTGAAGTCATGATCTTGAAGTAATATAGAAAGATGCACTTACATGTATTACCAAGAATACTTGATAGTTAGACAATCAAATACACCCAACTGCCTAACACAGATACATCAAACCTGTGACGATCAGGTGAAGAGCATAGAGAACAAATTAAACTTGTACAAGAGTGAGCCCAAGATAACACAATATAATTTGCTGTAACCCAATTCGACCATTTTAATAGTAGGTATATAAATATGTTTGCAATGAGTACAATTTCATGGTCCGATTACAACACAAACCCAATTTTGTTAAACTTGAAAATGGCAAAAAAAAATGTCTACACGTGCTACGTGTATGCCAATATTGACAGGTGTACAGGATTAAAAAAAAATTTATGAGCTACATGCATGCGAATATTGACAGGTGTACAGGGTTAAAGAAAAACAATTTTTATATGTGCTACGTGTATGCCAATATTGAAGGGTGTACAGGGTTAAAGATTTTTGTTATATATCTGCTACATGTATGCCAATATTGATGGGTGTACAGGGTTAAAGAAAAACAATTTTTATATGTGCTACATGTATGCCAATATTGACGGGAGTACAGCGTTAAAGAAAAACAATTATTAATTGATAGCCTCATGTGAATGATAGAGTCAGGTTGCAAGGACAGTTCAAGAAAAAAAGAAGGAAAACAGGGATCACTAAAATTGCAATTTGGTCATCAAAACTGTACACACAATTGTTATCACACTGGACGTGGCCATCTTATCACCTTGGCTCATAAACATAATAATTTGTACATAACGTGCAATAATTTATACAACCTGTGTAACACTGTACAGTAGACAGGATACATGGAAACCAGAGACAAAGTATCAACTCTAAACATGATACATTACACAACTCTGTACCAGTCTAATAAAGTTCTTTTATAACAATAATTTCAAGATGTCTTTTAAATGAGGATTGCTCCCAATAAGGCAGACAATTATAAGGTAGACAGTGCTCGAACATACCCATATCCTTACAAAAATTTGTGCATCAATCCTTATTCTTGACAAATTTTATATATTAATTAATATCGGTCACAGCCATATCATCCAAACATAACTATTGTTTAGTACTTGGTACTTTTCTTTAATTCGAATCTCAGTCAACCGTTAATTACTAGTAACTCAATTACCATTAATAAGACTAGATTACTAGATTGTCCAGCATTGCTTGCAAATTTGGGGTGAAATGATAAAACGTAATAATTATTAATCAAATTCGTTAAAAAAATCATGAAATTTAAGATAAAGCAGAGTAGGCGTGGGTGGGTGAACAAAAATGTAATCAATAAACCATTTATTAAACCACACTCCTTCAGGGATGGTGGCATCTGTGCTCAAACTACTTTGTTTATTTTATAGTAACTATAAAAGACAATTTCAAATGTTTACATGCCCCTTTCCATGAAGGCTGATTGAAAGTACTGAAAATGAACTTCAATATAGACTATGACACGTGAACAAACAAAATTACTGGGTATTAAAAATATTTGATAAAAATATTTGTTTTGATAAAAGTTAAATTATAAAATGCATAACCTAGATATATATTAGTAGAAATCAATACACGTACAATGATCAACCTGCAAGATAGAGTAAACAAAAATTAACTGTTGAAATCGGGCGCAACATTGTGGAACAAGCCTGGAACTAACAATCGTTCTTCAATGCGGTCTTCTGATTTCAAGCATTAAAACAATACTTGTTCTCATGACAAGAAGTCATTTGGCACTGTTAAAATGAGAAACACTACACAAAATGTAATAGCACAAACACATGATCCTTTGTGTCTGTGCAACTTCCAATAACATCAAGTGCCATAATAAGCAGTATGACAAGTTAGGACAATCACAATTATTAAATGACACATTTCAATGTTTTAAACATTTTTACGTTTGTAGAGTGACAGAGGGGGATTAGTCATTTATGACATTCATTGTTTAAAAAAAATTCCAAACTTTTGGGTGATATTTGGCGAAACAAACTGGCAATAATGTTTAGAGTATTTCATAGTTTTAAATAAAAAAATGTATGCCAGTCCATTTTTCACTTGAAATATCAATCAGTGGTTTAAGTGGAGAGGTAATATTTAGAAAGGTGGGAAAAACATGATATACAGATGGGACACACATACGATTAGAAATAAAATCATAGTAAAGACATCACAGATGATCAGTAAGGAAGACATGTTTAACACGTTTTAATTATGTCTATACATAGTACAGAAAATAAAATGACGTGTAGTTTTTAAAATATACATACAAGTAGATGGGACACAAATTTATTCAATGAAAGTATGTTATGGTTTGAAGATTAAGAGTATGTTCAAGTTCCTATTGAAAAATAAAGAATTATTACTTAGCTAAATGGTTGATAATGTAGAGCCTGGTGATCTCGCCCATGGTATGAGTTCTCCCGTTCGTGATGTCACTTCCTGAGCGAACGACAACTCTATTAGGGACTGACTACATGGAAATAACCCAGTTTTTTAAATATTACGGAAACACCTAATTTGTGTTATTTGAACTATATATGGGTAATGATACTTTAGGTATGTATCTTTCCAATTAATAAACCGTATTTTACGTACTATTACACCTTTAACACCTGAGATCAAAGCAAAGGTTTCCCCAGTGTAATACTTAGGTATAGGTGCTACTAGTAGAGTAGTTGCTACTCATAATTACCTGTTTAACTAAGCTATTTGATTTATTGTAAGGGAGTTGTAAGGGCTTTAAATGCAGTTGTCCAAGAACATTTGTTCTGGCTAATTATCCCCAGTCTGATATGGTAACAATTGTTGTGTTAGTTGGTAACATATAAGTATAATTAAATTTCTATTGTAATCATTACAGTTTAGATGCATCTGATTGGTCCAGCCCTCATCAACGGGGTTTGTTAATTTCTCGATGAATGTAAAAAATGACGTCGTTAGGGAACTATTCCACATTCCAGTAATGTTGATCTCTTCTTGTTGACTTCGTTAACCTTATTATGTCAGAACATCCGATGACATCTGTGTATCACAGACACCAAATTAATACATTTTTGAAATGTAACCTTTAACGTGTGGAACCTTGTGACAAACGTCAAGTGCCAAGTAGTGTTCACAGTATACCCTTTTTTTGTGTGTAATAGTTATAGGTCTACTTTCAATTTCTTAGAAGCAACAAAAAAAATGTTATTACCCCAACGGGCACTCTAACCGTGGAAATAAATATCTTAATTGAAACATTGGTAAACCATACTACTAAAATATGACATCACAAATTGTAAACATCGCATAATGCATATTGAGTAGAACTATCTTTCATCTGCTTTTATTTTCAAAATTACATCGAAGTAAATTATGTTTTGAAAGTGTTTCACAATGAAGCGTTTCGAGCTATAAATAGAATATTAAACGCTCTACCTTTTATCATCAAGTTTAAGTCCCTTGTCACAAGGCTTATGAAATAATTTCCATTTTAGTCACCAGCTAAATCTTGCAACAAATGAAAATTATTTCATTAAGGGGGAACTTTTGGATCTCTTTCCTGACCTATTGGGTTATTTTCCATTCCAAATCGTGACCCATGACCGGTCCATCAAAGGTGATGGTGTGTGTTATCCAGTCTGGGACAGTGCACCACATAAAAGATTTCATGTTATGCAGTAAGAGTAGCCTACCTATATCATATGGTTACAGGATTTTTTCTCTGTGACCAATGTATATTGAGCGTTTAACATCAACTAACTGCTGATTAATGGTATCTTAGACTTAAACAAACTTCATCTTTATCACATTCACTGGGACTATCAGATTCTCTAAACCAGTGAATGAGTGATTATTTATAAACATTCGATCAATGTATGGCATAGCTCTAGTATACTCACATAATAAGACGGGATATAATTGCCAAAACCATTCTTTTAACATAAAACGTACGAATTCGTCTTCTTAAATCATGTACTATGCCGACAAATGTATATTTTTCATGTAGTTGTTTACTCCTGGAATTTCAAGTTGCTCGGCGGCCATTATGCTTACCTCATAAACGCAAAATCACGTGATCAAAACATAAAGCACGTGACAACTAGCATCTATAATCACACTTGAAGTTCTGCGTGTTCGCGTAGATTATTGTGTTTCCGTATAAACACCGTTTATGTTTCTAATATTACAACGCTTTTGGGCCACGCTTTTGTTCTGTTTAATGAGCTTGCTGTTTCATTAGTAAACAAGTTTGATTCTACACACCTTAGACCAATTAGAACTTATTACCGAGATACATTAGGCTACTTTGAATCATTCTCCAAAATAACACCTTTTTTTTTTTACTTTGTTCACGCTTTTGAGTGTATGTATAAATAATGAACCATAAATAATAAAATCTTCAGATACATCCGTATGAATGCATTCGTTATAATTTATAATATTATTAATGCTTATCGAATATTTCAATATTCTGTTTTACTTTTAGTAGGCCTACAGGCCTACGTTTAATGTTTCCTTAGTATAGTTATATATGTCAACAAATGCTAAATGTTGCTTGTATTTTGCAATTCCAGAAATTGATCATACCGCTATAGTAGGGAGTTCGTGAAATTCGACTACATATTTAATGTTGGAATGTAGGCCTATGATTTATTGTCATTTTATTATCTAATACCAAGTTTGATTTTAAGCGTTTACTATAGTAACAGATTTCTGTCTCAATTGTTAGTCAAGAGAAATGTACTGAAAATCAGTTGGTATAATCATTTATTTTAAACATGAAATGTGTACTATTTTGTTTCTCGCGGATGTACACACCGCGTTTGACCTTTTGACCCACAAGATGTCAAATTAATGTTATGTATTCATCCTCAGCGTAATCAGAGTGCAGACATTCCAGTGGAATTTGTCTGAAGTTTCTACCAAATTTTGTGCGAAATGCTACAAAAATGGATACTTGAGTGAAGATATGACGCTTAAATGTCGAGAAGAGCTTGTAGGAAAGAGATTTTTGTCAGTCAGAAGTCACGGAAAACTAAAATTGAGTAAAATTACGGACTGGGAATGGCGGTCTGGTGTGATACGTGCCGTTTCTCCAACATTTCGAGATATTAGTAGTTCAGATTTGACGGTGAGCGTTCAATTTTATAGTATTCTCTTACTTTTTAGCGCTAGCTATAATGGTACTATTGTGCAATCCTGCTGACAATTTTGTGTTTTTATTTTTCTATAAGTATCATAATGTAAACTCCCAAAAAGCTGACAAATAGCAAGCCTTTTTGTTTACGTTTTGGTTTTGGCTAGTCTACTAAGAAACATGTCTTGAACTTAAACTTGGCTATTTCACGATTTATTGAATATAGTTATGCAAGGCAGAGGGACAGTTGACAAACACACGCACACGCGTGCATATTTCATCCCGCTTGCTTACCCACAAATTCATTGTCAGTTCTGCTATGCCAATTTCTCCTCCAAACTATAACATTACACAAATATAAAGTGTTTTACTAACTAGAATTATTTTAGCGTCATGTAATTCAATTGTTTATATTTGTTTATTATTCGCAATTTTGAAATTATAATGATATGTACAGCAACTTCTTTCTGGAAGTAAAAGTTCTATATGGCTTAAAATCTTCTAATTCTCAACCCATGATATTATTCCAACACATATATCATTAATTATAATTGGCATGCATCCATTAAGAAACGCAAACTGCAGAACCGTGCAATTCTCGACTTACCATATTCAAACATTTATATGATTAATTATAATTGGCATTTAAGAAACGCAAACAGCTGTGCATAATGTTTATATGACAATTGTTCTCAAATGCCATAATAACTCGGGTACATATTTAATGACGTTGGGTAGAAATTAACTTAAATCCCTAATAATAATTTTGCATGTTATATGAATATCAGGTCTTGAGTGATAGCCCGTAGGGCTGCTAGTTTGTAAAAGCTGGTCGATAATGAGCATCGATAAAACGGTGATGTGAAATATATATTTATATACAGTAATGGTGACCCTGACCTTAGACAGGTGGGGCGGGGTGAAATGCAAACTCATTTAAAATATGATGCTATGATATGTACATGTATATATAGGTCATTCTGTGTTGGATAAAAAAAAGGCTTTTACCATGCCATCTTGGAATTCACTAATTTTGATCTATAACTTTTGGCTGTAAGTGTAACTCTCACGAGTTCATAAAACACTGAAGGTAATTGTACACAGGAAATTGCGATGTGTGTGCCACCACTGAACATTGCGAGGAGGCTGTTTTTCAGAGTAATTGTTATTACCTTAGTGTACGGTAAGTTGGCAAGAACCAACTTTTGAATCAACTTACCGTACAGTGTGTGCATATATGCTTTACCTCTTCTCACCCCTATACAAATGCTTGACATACATTATAAAAGGATGATAAAACAATTGACTGACAAACAGAACACCTAGTTATTGTGGCAAATGTTGGGAGTATAAAGGTTTGCATTAGCCCACTCGTGTAAAATTTTCACAGAACTTTGTGCACGAGGAAACTTGCTTTAACCATTTTGCCACGCAAAATTCATACAATATATATCTGTTCACAACCAACCTTAAATGTTTGGTGAATTAATCGTACCTGTAATTCGTCAACCTAATGCCTTAAATGCTTCCTATACATGTAATCTTTTGTCAACAAACGTGTGTGCGTTCCTCCCAACCATCAAAGTGTCCGAGTACACCTCGCAACTTTCTGTGTACGATTACAAACAGTGTAAAAAATGTTTTACAAGACTTTAAAACAACACCCCTGTCATACGCTTAGTACTGCCCTTAAGACAATTGTCGCTTGGGTGGAAGTATATCAGGCTTCAAAATGACCGGGTTCACATAGCAAAAAGCAATGCAAAATCTTGCGATCGCAAAACAATATTTTTACTCATTTTATCAAAGTGCTAATCAAATTCCAGTAATTGCTTTTCCATTCTCCAAAATCGATAATTACAATTTTAAAAACAAATTGCACCCTGTATATGATGTAGCATAGTGCTTTA
>JAUTCZ010051809.1:0-10946 GCA_032273805.1 Melanodrymia brightae | reverse complement strand
ATGACGTCATAACAGTTGCGTCAACGTTATGACGTCATGTTTAGAACTATCAGGTTTCTTGGTGACGAGCTTGAAAACCAGTCTGTAGACCAATCAAGATTATAAGACGTGATGTCTCCTAGGATATCGTAGGAGATATCACAAATTATTAGGTCAATGATATCTCCTGCAAAAGCCTCTAATGGATGATAAAGGTGCATATCGCCCCCATGCTCAAAAAATAAATGTTG
The DNA here is from genome assembly GCA_032273805.1 of Melanodrymia brightae. NCBI lineage: Eukaryota > Metazoa > Mollusca > Gastropoda > Neomphalida > Peltospiridae > Melanodrymia > Melanodrymia brightae. The sequence goes on along the minus strand of JAUTCZ010051809.1, from coordinate 10,716 downwards.
TTTAAATGTTAAAATAAATAGCGAAATTTAAAATTCTGTAGCAAATGTTTTCAAGTTATGATGCAACATACCCACCTCCCTCCACCCATTAAAATGTCTGGCAATTCACTTGTTCTCAGTAATTGTCTTTTTGTACATCATATAAATAACTCCACAAACCCCAAAAAACAATCTGAAGCTAGATATGCAACAGAGTGGAACTGTTCGGTGCCAAAGTCAGTTATTGAGGGTCTTTAAGTAGAAGAATTCATTCTTCTCCACCAGACTGATGACTCTACAGCTCATCTATCACCACCATCAACAGTCTTGAATCGCCATGTCTTTGGCACAATACTTTACTTGAAATATTGAGTCTTACAATATACATTACTGGTAAATCTGTCAGTTTAGCCAGTTATATTTCCTTTTAATAACACTAGTGATGGCCTCTAGCTTTCCTACCTAAGTAAAGATGATATACGAAGCAATCTCTGGGCTCGAGTAGATCTATGACCTACCCTCAGAAAGTGCAGTAAATGTCTTGTTATTTATTTTAACTTGTTCTTTATTAACAGGTCTCCAGTAGCAATAGGATAATAACTGCCAAAGTCCCGACCGACTAGCTTTCAAAGTTGTGCTTCAAGCAAACCTCCAGCTGTATCTTTGTGACTAAGGCAGATACAACACAGAACCAGAAGATGAACTTTAATCATTAGTTTGTCAAGCGTTTCTAATGTATTAACATTATCTTACAATAGTAATATACACCTGGCATACAGCTTGTATGTAGCCATCTTTGTTTTTAGAATACTAGAATTCTAGCCCTTAGAATATTAATAATTCCGCTTTATCTGCAAAGCAGAGTTGGTGATAATAATGTTAATATCCTCTGTCCATCTGTTTGTGTGTGCGTTGGGCACTGTTCTCCAAGTCTGCTTATCTCTTCAATAACCATGTATCTTATTCACTTTGATTACTACTAAATACAAGTAGCTGCTTAACGGTGTTTTTGTCCAGTATTCACAATCAAATTTTATTTTATTTATTTAGATTTTATGCGATTTGGGAAGTAAATCCCTATCAAAGTTTGAATTATAATACAAAAAAAAACCTCCAAAATGATTGCTACAAAAAAAAACATTTGATAGGGATATACAAATATTTTATGCATGTATTAATCTAGAATGAAATTTGTTTAACTGCTTTTAAATTTATTTGATGATATCCAGTTACTTTTCAAAGAAAACAAATATAAGAGAAAGATTAATTTATAATAGAAAATATGTAAACATTACATAGTAGTTTACACCGACACATCTTTGTATCACGAGAATAGGCCAAAATGTTTGTGATTATATTTTAATGACTGTCCAATGATGAGTGACAGTGAACCAAAATCCAAATATGCTCATGCAATCAGTAGATCATTTACATTCTGTCTAATCACATAGATTTCATAAAATGATAGCTTTTTAACAGGTATTTGAAACACTTGTGTCTTAAGTTTCATGTCTGCCAATACATTTCATATATGCTGGCATAATATTGGCTTCCCTGTGATGTAATACAAAATATGCAATACTTGTGCAAAACGTAATGCTGTGATTTGTGCATGAGATAATCTTTTGTGTGCAAGTGATTTAATTCTTCTACTTATATACATTGGATACCATTTAATTGCATCTTCAATACCAATTAGTTAAATATCAACTTGATGTACACCTGTATATGTATCTATGCTACAAAAGAAAGATTGTTTTAAAGACCATTTTTAGCAGTATTAATGATTTCATAGCACATTGTGAATCTTTGAGTTAATATCATTCTTTGATTGAATATGTGTCTTACGTTCACCAAATAATTGGTCAACCTTTAACCCCCATTACCACATCAACATGTCCCTTACCCTGGTTTTAGCAGCTGAGATGAAGTGTTTATTCTATTACAATCAATGGAAATTTACTTGGCTACACAATGTAAACGGAACTGTGACAGGACTCAATATTTATATCCAGGATATGCAATTATCTGGCAGGCAGTTAAGTGGAATCCACTGTAATTACCAATATCTTAGGAATGTGCATCAATACCGACGTTTTATTACAATCTGAACAATGTTAGGATTGGGTTTGATCCCCTCCTAATCCTAACATAAAATCATTGATCAACAGTAGACCAATGTTTTTAATTAAAATTAATCTTAACATGGCTTTTACTCTCCCAAATATTGTTTGTATTGTAAAACACATCAGTATTTATGCACGGTCTCTTGTGTAATACTTGTACTTATATAGGTTTATTAGAATTCTATGAACAAATTGTATCAAAAGAATTTAGAAGATAAAGATTTATCTCCTTTTAAAATGAATTCATTTGTTCCTAAAATTAAGAATATTTGTTTTTATTAAAGTTCTGCCTCGGTTACAAAAATAAAAATTGTTTGTGTTGTAGGAGAAAGGTTAACTTTGCTCTTGATGCCTCCTATTAGATTTGATTACTAGATGTCAAACTTGAATACATCGGGGTTTTTTTTGTATTTGTACATTACGTAAGATTTTTAGTTGTGAATAACACCTGTAACATGTATACAGAAAACCAGTGAGATAATTTCTTCAGTTTCATTACATACCTGGTATATCAAAATAAAATGGTATATCAAAATAAAATGAGGACTTTATTTACATTTGCAGAGCATAACTTGCACACTAATTGATATGGGTCATCACACTTCGTATGTGGGTACCTGCGAAGCTTATGCTTCTATTTACATCTCGTTTCTGCATTAGTGTTTGTAATACTATACCTTGCTCATTATACTATTCTAGAATACTAGCAGACCATCACATAACTTCCCAGTTCACACATTTTTCGGTCTTTTTACAATCAAAATTTTAGTTTAATGTGCCAGAAATTATCCAGTACGGTTTGAAGTAGTTCAAGTATAACATGACAAACCATTCTTACATATTATAACGATCATTAATTTTCAACCTTTCTTATCAAGCCATTTTCTATGTGAGTCTGTCGGATAACAAAAATGTCTATAAGGCAGTTCTTTAAATGTTACAAAATGGAATATTAAAGGTGCCAAACAAAGATAAATTATTATAGAGGATACTTCCCGATTGTCTTGTCTATCCTGTTATGATGCATTTATATGACCTGTCTGTATTATGATACTTAATGAATGTTTTGAGATTGCATCAAGAGCAAAATTACCTTGGGACATTGAGATTTTTAACTAACATTTACGCTGCTAGGTTGTATTGGAATAATAAGTTGTATTTCACCAAAAATGTATTTGTATGATAGGTGTTACTGATTTTGTTCAGTAAATATATGGGTACTCAATGTATTTAGTAAAATTGAGGATAACTGTTAACCTTGTGAGAATGAAATGGGATCTTTTTGAGGACTTTTGCAGGTAGGCAAAAATTGGTTGATCTGTTGCCATCACCCCTCCTCAAGTTTCATATATGATTAATTAACTTGTTTTGAGTGCTACCGCTTGGCCAGTTTGATGATGAAGCTCCTTGAAGTATCTTATTTATGTCTTCAGTTGATGGCCAACAGCTATGAAAGACAATTAAAATGTAAAATATTTGAGTTTGTTCTGTTCTTTTTATTTATGCGAGTTCATTGGTGTAAACAATATTTACTGTAATATGTGTAAGACAATTGTAAACATTACAAATGGATGCAATAGAGAATATAACCATGACTGTAAAAACGGATAATCCTACAAGATATCTTGTATTGTGCCAAAGTGAATCCTCTCTTGGTGAACTAGACTCGGAAAACACGGATAATGGAGAATATAACATTAACGGAAAAACGTGCTACACATCTGGTATTGTGCCAATCAAACTTGACGAAAAACATAGGGATCCTCTCGATTACCTAGACTCTGTAAACATGAATAATGGAGAACAGAAAAACATACTGTAACTACACAGCTGGTATTGTGCCAATCAAACTTTACCAAAAATATGGGGACCGTCACTATGGCCATGACCCAACAAACGTGGATAAATGTTTAAAAAATTTCAAACTCATTTTCATAAAGAAACTTTTCTCAAATTTAAACTAGGAATAATAAGAGGATACTTCCCAAGTGCCTTGTGATGTAATTTATTGGTACAAGTTGATAAAAGTATAAAATCTGAGCCTTTGTGAGGATTTTTATACTTTTATCAACGAGTGCTAATAAGTTATATCAAGACACGAGGGGTGGGGGTATTCTTTTTGCCATTCATTATCATTTTGTGTAATTAGGATGATTGGTAACAATTAAATGGAAATGTACACTTGCAATGTTTCCTTTCAAAGGCATGACGTCAACAGTTGCGACAATGTTATGACGTCATGTTTAGAACTATCGGGTATCTTGGTGACTAGTTTGAAAAAACAATCTCTAGACCAATCAAGATTATAAGGAGTGATGATACCACAAATAATTAGGTCAACGATATCAATACAAATAATGAGAGAGTAATTATAATGGTATTTATTGCATACATAGTGATTTCATACTATATTCCATTTTAATGCTGCACTAAATGATTAGGTTGCCTATGGTTATTACTCTTTTCCGATGGATTAGAAAGCAAATTAAACAAACCACATCTACATGTTCAATGCGCCAACAGTCGAGTGTAACATCAAACGGTTTGTTTGAGATTCAGTAATCCCACTACTTTCTTAAAGACTACATTTAAAGGTACACTTGAAAAATGTTCCATGAAATTTGGTCCTCTAAAACCATGTCTCAAGCACATCTTTGTTGGTAGATTAGGAACTATTGGTCCGGCTACTGGCAAATTATAGAAACCATATGAAAAAATAGTCGGAATCTTGCTTGCCTGTTTATACCATGCCCTTCTATAAATGCCATGTTCACATGTATTGTTTGGATTTATCTATAGTTTGTTTGTATTGATCAGTATTCTTACTGAAATCCATCGTGTGGAATATGTGACTGAATGTCCATAGTAAGTTTATCTGGTGATTCGACAACCAGGATTCCATCCATACTGTTTTCCTGGCTGTTGTCACTGCTAATCTCTATTGGACTCTCTATTGGATCCGGATCCGCTAATGTAATCGTCCATGTTTCAGTTGCTAATCCGTGTGTAGAACTTGGTGACGAGCATTGCGACTGAACTCCTTCAGGTGATGGAACAGGCGACATTTCCTCAATCAGAACTCCTTTAGGAGACATTGCTAGAGTGCTAGTATCTGATTGGCTGCCAGCCTTTGGAGACTGAAAGAGATTGTCTAGTTTATTGCTTGCTGCTCTGGGTGACTGAAACCAGTCGTCTGAATGCTGACTTGCCCTCGGGGACAGAAATAAGTCTGGTTTATTACCGAGTTTGCCGACCGCATTACCCAGTGTGTTTTGGGCTGCTTGTAGATTTGTTTGGTTGATGGTTTTGACTGGTGGTGGTGAGCTCAGTGGTAAAGAGGTAACTGTTTTTGGACTGTCTGATACCTGCAAGCAAAAATACATTACCTAAACAAATCAATATTTATATTCATTATTGCCTAACCATGGTTTTCTCTCGATTGTATTTTGACCACACCCCACATACAGCACAAAATTCATTCACATCGTTTACAGTACTATTAAGACCTTGTCACTTATAGCACAAAATTACACATCCCATTTAAAGATCTATGCTCTTTTTTTACATTCTGAACAACTGGAATCCTGTACTAGCTAATGAAATACAAATTTATTTTTAACATTTACTATCGTCTATATTGTATCATACTCATACCAGTGGAGAAGGTCTGTTCATAGACAGCCTATTCTGACAGAACTTCACAGCTTGCTCTATCACTGGTCTGCAAGGGTCAACCTGCAATACATAATTAAATTACATCAAGCTTCTTATGAATAAGAGAAAAATTACACAATATGCATGACATGTTTATATTTGTGATATCATATTTTAGTAACATTCCTGTCAGTGGCTGGAATGGTTTTAACAACCCATCAAATAACACATTATACCAATGTTTGACCATTTTTCGATGAAATTATGATATTTATTTTCCCTGGTTAAAAGTGCCCACTGGGGTAATAAATGTAAGTTCTCACATGGTCAGGTCGTGTGAGTTGGTAGACGACGGGAAACAGTTCGTTAGCCTTGTCGACCTGGTAGACGAGTTTGTGGACACCGTGGTTCCAGATGCGATACACCACGGTTAAGAATCGTAGCTGAACCTCTTCTTCCTCATCCTCGTCCCACTCCTCTATCTTAGCTGCTACTGCATCCAGCGCGTACCGGAACGACATCTTAGCCAGGTACACTCGCTCTGCGTCTCGCAGAAACTTCCTGTAACAACACACTTAATAGTACAAAACACAAGAGTGGCCAAGCCAGGAGGACAAACATGGGCTTAAAACAGACTTCAATAACGTTCTAAATGGAAAAACAATGTAACAATATTAGAAGAATTTAATATCATAGGAAACATCAATAAATGGTTAGTGTTTTATGACATCAAGAAATGGTTAGTGAAGTATGACATCAAGAAATGGTTAGTAATTACACCAAGAAATGGCTAATGCGCTACACCATCAATAAATGGTGTTGGTGTGACATGACACCAATAAATGATACAGAATACATCAATAAATGATCCGTAATACATCAATAAATGGTTAGTGTGTTATGATACATACTTGCCACTGTCTGGGTGTCTGTTCATCTGTATGTGTATGCTGAATAGCGTGCTGCTGTCTTTCATCTCCAACAAGATTTCCAGCAGTAACTGTACACTCTTCTTGTTGTGAGTTGCAAAACTTCCAGACCTGTCTATTTCTTGTGTGGGGATCTTCCATATACCCTTCAAAGCGGAGATAACATGTCATGGGGCTGTGCATAAATGTCAATGTGTTTCGCAATTAGAAGGGGCAAGGGGGGTAAAAACCAAATTTGGATTCCTTTTCAAGTAAAAAACACCAGTTCACAATTAATCAGTGTTTTCTGTTAGAAGGGGAGGAATGGGGTAAAACCCAAACCTAACATCATTTAGATTGTGAAAAACATTGACATTTATGTATTATAGTATAACAGACATTTATGTGTGTTAGATCGATCATGTTGTTTTAAAAAATATTTACTACTACAAAAATGGGAGATAAGAAAATATTTTCAAAACATTTGTATTAAGTATTCAGAATTAAAAAGTAAATGAAAAATAACTCCAACAACAAAAAATGCCTGCCTGGAAAAAATTATTTGACTTCCTTTCACTGAATAGTCCAGGTGCTGGCATGTGATTTTTGGATTGCCAACGGACATTTCCCAATAACAAGTCCTTTGCAAACTCCAGATTCTGAAATAAAACAAGTTGTCTAGTTTCATTTTCAATAAATAATATATTTTACAGAACATTATAATTAAAAGTATATAATTTTGGTGTTATTAGATCATTTTGGCACTTTTCAGATAACGTTATTGTTACCATAACAACCATCTTGTTAGTTGGTAAATTGAGCCAGTGTCACAGGTTTATTTGTCAGATGTTGATATGTATAAGAATATACAATTTACACAACTGCAACATTAAACAATATATGTAAACCTGAAATACTTTACGTTAAAACAAGCAATAATGTGGAGAAGCTGCCAGAAACATCCCCCACCCCAACCCAAATAAACCCAGACTAGAATGAAAAGGCTTTTGTTTGTAATCTATTCGACAAAAGGCAACCACAGAGATGATGATGATGATGATGTTGATTATGATTGAAACAAGTAATTACCTTATGAAATGGTGAACAGTAGTAGATATGAGCCAGCCTATACAAGGTCTTGTAGTGCGTTGGATACCGCACAGCACAGAGTTCCAGTGCAGTGATACACATGTCTATCAGTTCTTTTCGCAGATGTTTAGACGTACCAGCAGTAGAACTCACTCCCGGTGTGGTATTGCCCATCACATGTTTAGACGAACCAGCAGTTGAACTCACTCCCGGTGTGGTATTGCTCACCACATGTTTAGACGTACCAGGAGTCGAACTCACTCCAGGTGTGGTATTACTCATCACATGTTTATCCAAGCGTTTCGGACTAATTGGATTGGCTTCATTTGTTGAGTTCTGCACATCAGATTCCAACTCGGCTGAAATCTCAATTTGACAAGAAAGTTTCGAGTCCACGTCCATCTTAATATCTTTCTTTTCAAGTTTCGTTTCCTTTCTCTTGTCTGACTTGATGTCATCTTGTTCTTCTTCTACAGAACTGCCGGTCACAGACGATGAACTAAAATCATCTTCGGTGTCGGTGATAATGATTGCTTCCTGGTTAGTGCCAGCTTTAACTGTAGAAGACATCGAAACAGGTTTTGGTTTTTTTATGTCATCATCTGACACTATAGACTCCTTCAAGATGACTGGTGATTCACCAGCATTAGCTATAGGAGAAGAAGAGTTGGCCTCTGAACAGGTTAGCAACAGGTCAGCATCTTGAACATCTGTTTCTGTCATTTCAGTTTTAGTCATCATAGACTTGTCATTCTGCACCTTACTGTCTGGCACCCCAGTATTAGAAATTTCAGAATCCACAGCTGTGATAGACTTTGTAGACTTTATATCTTCAGAAACCACACCACTATCTGACTTCTGTGTCAAGTGTGAACAGTCAAATCCCTCGGTTGCATTCTTTTTCAGATCCGGCATTTGATCAACCTCCATGTCTTCATCACATCTCTTAACCTCAGAATCAACTTGTGAAATATCTGGCATGTCCTCGTCATCGCTTGTAGAGGAAGTGGGTAATTCTGTAGTCTTCGTCGCAGTAGAAAGCGGCAACTTGAATGGTTTCTTATCGGCGTCTGACTCGTCTGCCTGTGATGTTTCCTGTGAGGAGGTCACAAGGTTATCCTGCTGAGAACTGTCCGATTCTTTAGCTGCATCCGAGTCTGAGCTCTCCGTACAACTCTTCTGTTTCGAGTAGTTGTGATCCTGCGGGGTCATGTGGTACACCGGTTTCGCCTTCATGTGACTGTACGAGAGAGTGACTGACTGGGCAGCGTAACTTTCATCTCCGTCGTAATATTCACGACTGAAATATAGACATGAAATACAGACGTGAAATACAGACGTAAAATACAGACGTAAAATACAGACGTAAAATACAGACGTGAAAAACAGATAAGAAATGTGTCAAACACGGTATCCATAATAACTCACGCTTCAGTCATAATTGACATGTTGGCTAATGTTTGGTTTTTTTTTGCTTTGAACAATACATTTTATTGGTACATTCCTTCATTGACAAACAATGGTCACAAGTAGTTTTATTTACTAAAATACCTTGTTTAATACAACTTGACTTTCAATGTTGATTTGTTCAGAACTTACTAAATGTCACTTGTGACCTTGCATTTCTCATATGTGGTGTTTGCAAGGTTTTCTATTAATGACAAAATTGAACATGACAATCAATCAGAAAATCTATGATGCAGGGGAATAGGGCATATCTCTCCTTAATTAAACTTAAGGTGATAAAAATGTGTTTGTTTGATGACACCACTGGAACACATTGATTAATAAATTAATAATCAGTGGCTATTGAATGTCAGACAAGTGGTCTAAGTAGAAACCTGCTGTCGCCTCATAAGGTATTCTTACTGGATCACTGGTAGGAATGGGAAATAGATTAATTAGTCCATTGCGGATTGATTTTTTTACCTAGAATCTCAGCGGACACTGGTGCTGAGCTTTGTCCCATTTCTACACTTAAAGTGAGTAAATGTGACATTTACCACATGAGGTAAGTAATGTGTGTTCTCCATAATTAGGCGACGATAGTCAATGAGATAAGTTTTAACTCACTCTCTTCTCTCCTGTCTCTTCTCTTTGCCTTTTGCAAACGGACTGTTGGCTGCCTCTGTTAGGTACTCCTGGAACATTGGCAGATCCACCATTCCATCGTCCTTCAGTAGCTGCTTCAGAATCACCACGTGCAAACGATAGAAGAGCTGCAAGATTCAACACGTACTAGCATTGGTGAAAATTTTCACTCTCTTCACACTAGCTTTTTTAGTTCCATGCATATACTTATTAAATGTAAAGGGATATAACTCTAATGTAAATGGGGTGCCATATCCTTGTAGTGAGCAAGCCATCGTCCTCCAATATAGTCTAGAAAGGTTTAAATATTACAGTATTTTCTTACAGCTATTCTATCAGAAAATCGATATCTGATCACTAAACATTACTACCAGAGTCTTAATCAGTGGAGAACAATTTCCTAATTAAAAAACTGCATATATCACATATAATGTAAACAATTGCATGTAATAATTACCTCAAGAGCCTCCAATGCTAGGTGAGGTGGACTGACATTGAATATTATTTTCTTCGGATAAAGAGCTTCGTCTTCATGGAGATAAATTGCTGCCTACAATGTGAACAAATCAATCCAATCAACTGAATGGCACCAATACAAATAATTTGACGTTGCATGACTTATATTAAATGTGTAAGATATTCATACAGAAAGATTATAAAATATTGCCTCATCTCTTTGCCCATTTTCATAATAACAGCATGTGTTCATGTTAACAATAATACGTCGAGAATAATACGTAGTGAGACAATAATACGTAGTGAGACAATAATACATTGTGAGACAATAATACGTTGTGAGACAATAATACGTTGTGAGACAATAATACGTTGTGAGACAATAATACGTTGTGAGACAATAATACGTTGTG
>JAUTCZ010051798.1:0-10950 GCA_032273805.1 Melanodrymia brightae | reverse complement strand
AGGGAGGGAGGGAGGGAGGGAGGGAGAGAGAGAGAGAGAGAGAGAGAGAGAGAGAGAGAGAGAGAGAGAGAGAGAGATGGGGAGAGGGTAGTTTCGAATTTAGTTTGTACACTTTTACTGGACTATATGTTTCGTTCAATTATGTATCTAGAACATAAGACATGTTTAAACAGTTTGATATTGGGTAAACTGTTTATGACTTAGTATTTATAAATATAAACTTTTAATAAAATAATAATTATGAAATCAAAGATATTCTCTATTATTGTTATGATGTTTTTTCCAAGCAGAATGAATTCAGTATGAAGAGTAAACTGTTTATTACTTAGTATTTATAAATATAAACTTTTAATAAAATGATAATTATGAAATCAAACCTATTCTCTATTATTGTTATGATTTTTTCCCCCAAGCAGAATGAATTCAGCATGAAGAGATAAAGTTATGAATTTTGAAACATTTATCAATCAATAGGCTAACAAATACATTCCAAAATGTTTTAACTGGAATACATTCCGAAAATAGATGTAGAATCGTTTGTTAGGAGCTTTTGCAAAATTAAATGTGCAAAAATTACTTTTATAATGTTTTATGTTTAGTAATTTTTTTTATATTTGTAGCGATAATTCTGTGTAATAATCTTCATTGAAACACCGTAGCTTCGTATCCTGGGTTGTCTTAAAGGGCATCGACCATATTTTTGTTCAATTAATATTTGAATGAAAGAGATCTTCCCATTTAGATTCAGCTTTAATAACGTCTATTTTTAGTTTTGCTAGTCGCCTTTCAAACCTTTTTATAACTGACAGCAATGTTCTAACAACAGCAGTGCCATCCATCATCTAAACATAGTCTAGCTGTTGAATATTCATTACTTTAAGGTATTTTGTTATTGCTTGTACAACAACGTAATAAGTAACGAAAGATATTTCAATCTAAAAATTGTTTGGAATTTCTAATAAACTGTAAAACCTACCATTTCTATAGAACAAGTCTGTGATTATGGAAATACCTTCATGGTGTCATTTGGAACTATATAAATACGTTTGCTAAATAGAAATATTAGAATTGTAGAAAATTAATCAAAACATGAAGACAAAAATATATTAAATCCAGTGAGAGATTCTTCCCAAAATATGTTGTTTACTCGTCAGCTAAAATAGCAGGATAGTAAAAAATACTTTTCTATTTAAAGCTTCTATTTTGTTTTATCGCAAAACTAAGAATGTTTCTACTATAAACCACCCTACATTATAATTAAAAATAACTCCACGTTTCGTTAACAAAATGCTAACATCATCAGGAGAGAAACCAAACTGAGGAACAGATAAAATAACAAGGTAATATAAAAGAAAGATAGCTTGCATGGTGGTAAAAAAGTTCAGAGTGGGGAGTAATGATAAATATTTAAACAATGTTTTATCAAGAACCTTTCTAATCCAGATCAGTTTAAAGACACCTTCACTGTTTTAAGACGGATGCCACCGTACGTCAGTGTACATTGACCGTGCGTCACATTTTGGTGGATTGTGGTCATTTATAGCCTGTTAGGACAAATATATTTGTGTGGTGGAATCATTTAGGTTCCACCCACAACTTGTTTTAAAAGTTCCTTCGGGAAATAGATTTTTACAACAAATTTTAAGATAAATTCATATTTTTATTTCATGTGATATATAGCCAGCCCTTTATACCTATATTGTATATAGCTTAATCATGAAATGATTTATTGATCAGCTTTCTACACTGAATTGTTTAAATGTTTATCATATTCTGACACCCAATAGCCGACGTTTATTTGTGTCCTGGGGTGTCGTTAAACATTCATTTCATTCATTCATTCATTCCTTTCCTTGCGCGTCTAATGCTCTTTGTAGGGTGGAAAATACCAAATAATAAAGTTCCGGATCATAGTTCGCGGTGACCCAACTTTTAATAGCGTACTTAATGGTGCCTGGCCTGCAATTGGTAATAATATGTAACTCTTTTTTTTTTGGTAATAAAATGCAGTTTTATCTGGCCAGTAAATGCATGAACTGTTATTTCATCTGGTACCACTTTAGCAAATACATTCTCTTTTAAAACAACATGTGTGGTGTACATGCTTAAATTAGCCGGTGATTTATTTTGCGAAAACGAATTATCCGATTATTATAGGTGGACAAAGTCCCATTTCCGTGACTTAATTTACGTGTGAGGTGTTACAAGTAGTAGTTTTATTTATGGTTATGGTGCATATATTTTTGATACGCTCTTGGTAGTAGTTTTAAGCACATATTTTAACAGGGTCGGCTATTTGAGATTTTATTTCATGTAATGCACCCTTTAACACATTTAAAATTGTTCTATTAGCAAGACTTGCTAATTAAAACATTTTTATTCATTAAAGTTAACATTTACTACATATTATTACTGACAATATAGATTATGTATATCCAAAGCGTTTTATTGTAGATTAGTATGGCCCTTGGACAACTACTGGTTAACAAAGACCGTGGTATGTACTGTCCTATATGCGGGAAAGTGCATAATATTATAAAGATCCCTTGCATATAGTTGAGGCAGCTGGACTGCGTGTCCTTGACAGACGTTCTTGAACCTCAATTGGATATAAGCACGTAAATAAGTTCTAACTAACTAACTAACTTATTATACAAATAGCCATTTCAGTCTGTCACCTGTTTGACATTTTAAAAGCAATTTAGAGTAGTTTTTTTTACTTTGTTTTCTTTGCCTTGTTCGTTCTTTCAATTTCTTTTGCTTTAGTTGGGTCACTAAAGGCTATCGGAAAGCGACAGAAACCCTTCCATCTGATTTAAGTTTGGCAAACACCAAACCATCTCTTGTTCACGCACTGTCAATGTTATTATGTTAGTAATTTTCGCTTTTTGTACGAAAATATAATGTTCAATAGTAAAGTTTTACCTTGAAGGAAAAGGCCAAATTAGTTAGTTACTTATAACTTATTTAGGTCCTTTTGTCCAATTAGAGTTCAAGCACGTCTGTCATGGTCACGCAGTATAGCTGTCTCGATTGTCCAGGACAGAAGTTAGTGTTAGTATGATAAAGGAAACCCGGTACTTTGGATGAGTAGAAAGAGATCTTTTATATGCGCTTTCTGACAAACAGGATTGTACATACCACGACCTCTGCTAAACCAGTTGTGGACTTTGAGCCTTGCGGAGCACTCACTCTGGGTTGGAGTCGGTACTGGGATTAAAAATCTCATATGCCACGAATGGGATTCGAACCCAGTACCTACCACTCTGATGCATTAACCACTACACCAAGGAGGCTGGCTAATATTGTTATCATGATATAACTGGTATTAAATCTATATCGTTATCATATTATAACTGGTATTAAATCTATATCGTTATCATGTTATAACTGGTATTAAATCTATATCGTTATCATGATATAACTTGTATTAAAACTACCTTCAATGAGTGTTTCCGTAGTGATGTGTTGGTCCTCTCCGACCGAGCCATCCTGGAAGATGACGCTGATGTTGAAGTCAAACCTCATCTTGGGCTGAAGACTCTGCAGCGTCCACTGTGAGTACTGACCGGGTATGCGCACCTCCTCCGGTCCCTGGTACACCTGCTTGATCACATCGTTCTCGCGGTAGTGCTTCACACCTTCGTACTTCAGCTGCCAAACAAAATCATATGCATATTGGTAAACTAATATACCTCCTACCTTCCTTCATATTTCAGCTAGGAAATAAAATCATATGCATAGGTAAACCAGGACTCACCCTGTTGGTAGCCAAATTAGCCAATTGCTATAAATTTTGGTAAATGGCTAAAAATATTTTGTTCCAATTAGACTTTTTTGAACTATTTTCCAGACAAATACCACAAATTTTGCAAAATTGACTAGAAAAAAATATTTACTCAACATAATGCATATTAAAGAAGGTTCTGGTGCTATAAAAGTTACTTAAATTTCATATTTGCAGTCATGTGGAACAATTTTCTTAATTATCTCCTCGTAAACAACATTAAGATCAATTAACAATTAGATAAAAAAAACATGCTGAAAACATTTGGCATTTCATAAGTTCCATTTACAGGATACATATAAAGCCTGATAAATATTGTCGGCCAAAAACGTGTATATATTTGGATTTTAAGTAAAAAAAGAGATTTAATTAAAACTATAAAACAATGGAAATATTAAGTTTTAAAGTTAGGATACAAAGATTATAAAAACTAGGATTAAAATAAATAGACTTACCAAATAAGAGTTGACCAATGGCTTCTCTGGACGATCCCACGACAGCTTGACCATGTTAGAATTCCGAAGAGTGACACGGAAATTCTGTACAGTGTCACGTCGGACTAAAACGATTAAGAAAACTGTATAAACATTTATTCTCATTGAATTAAATTTCTATTAGGAAAGAAATATAAATAGCAAACTTTATAATCTTGAATACACAGGATATCTTAATACACAGGATATCTTTAGGATTCTAATTCAACACATATGACATTATATCTGATTTGATCATCTTGAAAAGTTCTAAAAGTATATCCTGTGTGATATACAATACAATTCTTTATTTCCATATATACTCATGATAATGTAAATATAGTCTGGTTTTCCAGCACAAATAAAGTGTAATTCAAACAAAACTGAAGATAATAATAATAATAATAATAATAACAACAGTAGCATAGTAATAATAACAGTAATAGTAGTAGTATTAGTAGTATATTTGCACTATCCAGATCTGTGCCCACACTCACATGGAGGAATGAAGTCGGAAGTAACCACTTAGGAGAGATTGCCATAGCGTTCATCCACAGACTTGGCCTGGACCCTGACAGCGTACACAGTATGTGATTCGAGCCCAGTGATCTCGGCCACTGTGTAGGGTCCCGTGTCGAGCGTGCTCCACGAATCCATGTCCGGAGTGGCGAACAGGTTGTAGTAGATGCGGTAGCCAGCGACAGGGAAGTTCGGCTCGTTCCACGTCACCTCGATGATAGACGATGACGTTCGCCGGATCTTCACGTTCTTCGGAGCCGGTGGCACTAAAACAGAGAATGTTAAACATTAATGAAGACAGATCTCAAACCTAAAAAGTATTGACTAAGTGGGAATTTGTTTTAATTGTGCGTACTTCAATTTAAGTTAAACCTGTATATAACGTTATTGGTTGAATATTGTAAAATTGTATGTCATGTTTCCAATATGCTATTGTTGTTAATGAGGTAAATGCACATACTACTGTGTACACTCGGAGGTATTATAGCTTAACTACAACGTCCACGTCCAGTTGATAGAGATAAAGGAACATTGCAGGGCATTCAAAGTCGAAACGAGCTTATGTCCCCCACTTTTTAAAATAAAATTATTATGTTTTCTATATTAAATGATTTTTCTAAAGAATTTTAATTTTTACTATTATATAGCCCCAAGTTCAAAGTTGCAACCCACCCTCTCCCACCTAAACAGACAGGCAACTGAGGGAAAGGGAAAAGATGCAGTGGCGATGTCAGCACCTACATGTAGTGGATTAATGAATGAATTGATTTTTAACGACACCCCAGCACAAAAAAAGACATCAGCTAAGTAACAAAATTATGCCTATATACTTAAAGAAAGTAAATATATTATTTAATACTGCACATACTTCTTCCAAACGTTCTGAAGTGCAGCTTATTGCTCCAGGGACCGGATCCCTTGCTTGTGTACGCCTTGATGGTGAAGATGTAGTCAGTGTTCATCTCCAGCCCGAGGATGTCCACGTATGTGTCCGTGATGTTCATGTCCTCCTCGTTGATGGCGTCAGACAGCTTGTGGTAGGTGATCTGGTACATGGCGATGTCGCCGTTGCGCAGAGCACGTGCTGGCAGATCCCAGGTTAGGTGGACGCTGGTCTCACTGAGACCGGTGGCCGTGAAATTCTGAGGTGCCCCAGCAGGTGCTAGAAAATAGAGATAATAGAGATAAAGTTTGTTTGTTTAACAATGCAACTGGAACACGTCATCGATCATAAATCAGCCGTTATTTGACATCAGCTAAAAATACAACACACTGTCGCCTTTGAATAATTTAACGTCTTTTACTAACGCAAACAAATACAAGGATCACATTGATTGTTGGATGTCCTATGCACAGTTATATCGAGACTTGGTCACAGAGGAAACCAGCAGCCATCACATAGGCTACTTTTACCAAATATCAGCAAGGGATCTTTTATGTTTATTTTCCCACAGACAGGATAACACACACTACAGCCTTTGATGAACCACTTGTGAATTACTGGTTGGAATGGAAAACAAATGTTTATTTTAGTAAATCTGCAAGCACATACATGTACATGTAGATCTCACTAAATTAATACATTTTCCAATCTTCACATCGCCTGTACTGAACATAAAATGTGTCTGCAGTAAAAGAAAACATTACATGGCTGTTAACAAAAGTAAAAAAGTGGACTGAAATTTTATAAGGTCCAAGGCAGACAAAACGAATACCGAAAACGGCTGAGCGATTTTCCATTTATTTAACAAACACACATAAAAGCACAATTTCTCTCACGACGGAAATCCGTCTCAGGACGGACAGTTAACAGCCATGAAAATACTTTCATCTAACAACCACAGGACAATTTTAAACTTCATTGAAGCACATATTTTGTTTTTCTCTGGTAAAATGAGATAAAAATAAAAAGTATATGCAGATTTAGAAAGAAAGAAAAACAAACTTTCTCAACATGATATGGAGAATAAACGAGATCAAAAGACATATTTTATCAGCGATTCGTAACCAACCTCCATCTGGCGTTTTTATCGTCTGAACACTCCTGTCTCCATAGTCGACATCATTCTTCGCAGACACACGGAACTCGTAAGTCGTTCCCTTATCTGAAACCATAATTAAAATCTATCTACACATCATCAAACAAAAAAAATTCTATTTCACTTGTGCTTCCAAACAGCACATTAAACCTGCATTCATATGCACTACATTGGCTATGAAGATAAAACAGTCCCATTACCCAAGACTGAACTGCAGCCAACTATGTAATAACCATTGAATGCCTCGACACACTTCATAAACGGTTGCCGCGACCAGACATCTGTTTTTAACACCATTTATGTAAGCTTAAAACGTTTTTATTGACAAACATATAAAAACAAAGACATCATTAAAATTAACGGCTGAAACATAAAAGCTAGCTTCTACGCATTAGTTATTGCATGTACACAAAAAAAACAAATATATATATTTACACTTAATACATGTACTGTATTATCAGACACCAATAAACCTAAGCAGTATTGAATTATGTGAGTAAAGAAATATTGTCTGTTCGTGAATCACTGATTCTAAATAACAGCAAATATGTGAAAGCTGAATTAGCTACACCTTGCTTGTGCAAATAGTGAAACCCCCATGCAAAATGCAAAAACAATTACCCATTTATAAGACTTAGAATTTCTTGAAAATGCAATGTTTATGTGACTGCAATCTTTACATCACATTTAACCCTTTGCAGACAGTGTTATTATTAGAATGAGTTTATTTTAAGATTTTTAACTTTTCACAAAACAATCTGACATCACAGCACTATATTTTATTGGTATCTGTTTCATAGACAGGAGAAGTCTGCAAGAGAGATAAATTAAAGGAAAAAGCGTGTCTGGTAAATTGTATACCAATTATGTATGCCATACATCTATAGCTGACACTGTGTAGTGTCTGGGCAGGCCACAGTCAATATTAAAAC
The DNA here is from genome assembly GCA_032273805.1 of Melanodrymia brightae. Lineage (NCBI taxonomy): Eukaryota > Metazoa > Mollusca > Gastropoda > Neomphalida > Peltospiridae > Melanodrymia > Melanodrymia brightae. Next base: position 3,200 of record JAUTCZ010051798.1, on the reverse strand, counting down.
GTAGAAAGGTTCACACCTTCTATAGTAAAGATAAATAGTGTATGGTGGGCATGTTAAACTAGGACCCTAGACTCTTAACGACAATTGCTTATTGGAACGCACGGTCCAAAAGATAAAGTTTGTTTGTTTAATGACGCCACTGGAACACATTGATTATAAATCAGCAGTTATTAGTGAGACGCATGGTTATATTGACACATGGTCTCACAGGAAACCCGCTGCCACCGCTTCATGGGCTACTCTTACCGAAAAACAGCAATGGGTCTTTTATGTGCACTATCCCATAGACAAGATAGCACGTCACGGAATTTGATAAACCAGCCTATCACTGGCTGGAACGTAAAATAGCCCATAAAATGTTTTGCGCTGTGGAGGATTGATCCCTCGACCCATCCCGCCACAGGCAGACACATCTACCTCTAGACTACGTCCCGCCCCTCGCATGGTCCAAGTTCTGTTGCTTACCAAGAGAGTATGTTACAAAGGAATAAATTTCTGCCGGTAGAATTTTTTCCTCGTATTTCTCCCGAAATCGTCCCCAAATAATCTTGTAGTTCTCTAGCGATCCGTGAGTTTGCCTCGGCCTCTGCCACGTGACTTTGACCCTCGGAGGATCTTCTTGAATGAGATCCACATGGAGGTTGCGCGGTGCCGTTGGAACTATTGAGAACAAACATGAAGTCAGTATTCTATATAACATCATACACAGTAGCTTCCACTTATTTGCATATCGTATCGGTTTATACTATGAATCGCTTATGGTGTATGCATATTTTTATGCTACACAAAACCATTTGCTACCAAAGCAGTACAGACTATAATTAATAATTGCATTAAAAAATGTGTCCTAGTTCTGGTTATTTGCAAAAAACTTTCCTGGTTTCAGCATTCCCTACATTTGCAATTGTTTGTATTTTACTGTAAACAGTATTAATATTGCGATGTGTTTTTTCTCTCTCGCAAATACGCCCCTAAGCACACGTTTAAATTTCGCGAACGGCCGTCGGTACATGAAACCACATGAAAAAAAGAGGGAACATTACACATGCTTATAAATTTCACGAATTGAGATTGGGCGCGAACTATGCGAAAATTAAACGCACGTGAAATTTTCACGGTTTACAGTAATATAATAAAAATATAACTATTTTTCAATGTTTTATTACTTATTTTATTGCCGAAATTACATTGGCTAATCTGTCTCGTTTGATCATTATTTATGGTGAAGGAAAAAGACTAATTAAATGTTTTTATTTCGTACGCATAGTTTATTGTAAAATTCACATGAACGACCCTCCTTTATGTCGAAATGGTAAATGGAATAACTGATTAATAGCATAATGATATATGTTTCATGCACCGGGCCTATGCAAATAAGAGGAATCCACTGTTTTAGCAAGTTTCTGTAAAACATATATATATTTTTTGAAAACTATCTACAGCCACATTTTGTTGATGTTTGATCGCTGTTTGCAAAATGTTTGAAGCAACATGCTGAAAAGCTCGGCACTGCGCGGAGTTATACAAAAATCTTCAGCATTTCACATACCAACCTTAGAGACAAACAATTACACTTTTTTATTTATTAAGAACTTAAATTTAAAAAAGCGTAATTGTTTAATGATATACATGTACCATATTGGGCCAGGAATAATTCTATTCCTTTTAAATGCAGTTTAAGGAGTTAATAGGTTATATTGAGCCCCCATGTTCTTATTGTTGATCAAATATGATATGGATACTTTTACATGTATAACATTTTCAAAATTCGACCGGCTCCAGTGAGATTTTTATAACTGAGTTCATTATAGGGTTACGACTTTTCATTTGTGTTTTTCCTCTTGAAAACAATCAAATGAGACCGACTTTGATCATCTGATTTACAAAAATGGTTACACATGTAATTAAAAAATAATAATTTCAGGTTTACTGAAATCACTAACATTTACATAATATGTTTTGGCGATCACAGTTGGAATTCAATGAAATAGATTTTAACTCTTTCACTGACAAGATCTCCAATCTATATCATACAAGAGTCGAAAACAACCGGAACGAGTTAGAGACTACCAACATAACTTTGGAAATAACTGCTATGACAGCACAAATAGTGGACCCAAGTGGAAAGATTATAGAGTTTATACTGTCTCACAAGCTGCAGGAAATAATAACTCATTCTAACAATGATAGCGATAATGATTTTGACAATTCACACATTGATCGAGACAATGATTAATATTAGTGATATACACAGTGAAAGTGGACACATGCCTGTTGATGGTTATATTGATGATGATAATAATAACAAACGTAGAGGAATACAGTAAAATGGCGGGCATGAATCACACAGCGCGTCAAAATGGTGGCCATTGTGAGATGAAATGATTCGCAACTTATCAGTCTGTGAACGAATATTACTATAAGCCCTGCATCTAAACTTCTAAAGAATTCCTAATATTAATAACAATACAAGTTTGAGTTATAGTAAAATGTGTTTGTGTGGGAAAGAATTGTGGGGGAAAAAAATTATTTGACAGTGAAAGAAATAACTATTCTGAAGACAATCTTCCCATAGACATAAATTTACGGAAGTTAAATTACACAAAAATCTGTATGTATTACATCTTATTAATTTTCAGAACTGCTAAAGCACGTAGAATGTATATTAAATTCAGCTGCAAAGAAAGTTTTTTTTACAGTATTCCAATTCTTGATTGCACAGTAGTCCTTTAGCCACGTCTGTTCTAACACAGCATGACAGCAACAATCTTAGCAGCCATTTTCGTTTTGAATTGTACAAGGAGCGTGAAGCTTTGAGTATGTTCGAAGTAATTTTGTTTTTCCGTAAGCTGATACTGGCAATAGGCACAGAAAGCAGGTAAAAACAGCATAATAAAACTGTTTAAAACACTGGTTTTCTGGATTCAGATCTTCAAAGTAAAACTTTGCTAAGATATTGCCCAAGCAAACTTGAAATCAATCTCAAAATACACACAAGTGAATGTTGAAAATTTGAAATCAATTGCAAAATCTACACAGATGGAAGTAGAATACTATCAAATAGATGTTAAAAGTTATACTTTTGTACACACATACAGTAGAATCGTGTTGACTCGAACGCGGAAGGGTCTAATACATGGCAACGCTCTAACCAAGATCGAAGTCCTGAATTATTTTCACATTAAATCCTTATAATTATT
>JAUTCZ010051787.1:0-10951 GCA_032273805.1 Melanodrymia brightae | reverse complement strand
TAATAAAATTGGGGTTACCATAGCGTCAAATAATTTTAATTTACATTCGATTGAGAGATTGTTTTCTTTAGCTTTAGACAATATGTAATACATGGCTTTTGTAGCTCGCTGTGTTAAACGTTTTTTGGTTATATTGAATTTATTTAGTTTTGTCAGTGTCAGGCCAAGGTATTTGTATTCTTTAACATTCTCAATAGTTTTATTTCCAAGCTTAAACGTTTTCTTATAGTCGTTGGTATTTCCGTTAAAAATTAGTACTTTAGTTTTGTCAGTATTTACTTTTAGTTTCCAAATATTACAATATTTAGAGAAGGCATTTAATGTGTTTTGGAGTTCCGAGGCTGAAGAGGCTAGTAGCGCAGTATCATCCGCGTATAGGAGGCATAATAGGCATGCGCCTGTTTCTAAAAATACATCTACATCGTCTATAGCATCAGAGACACCCGTGCAACGTTGGCTTTTTAGAAAACATTCTAAGTCGTTCAAATAGAGGGAAAATAAAATAGGGGACAAATTTTCGCCCTGGCGGACTCCAATAGTACATGGGAATAACTGAGATTGTCCTGAATGTGTGCTAATACATGACTTAATACCTTGGTACATTTTGTGTATAGTTACGAATATTTTTCCATTTATTCCATTGTCTAATAATTTTTGCCAGAGGTACGCCCTAGATATCATATCGAATGCTTTCTGGAAGTCCACAAATGCACAGAAGAGCTTCTTTTTCTTATTCTTTAGTATTTCGATAATGGAATGAATGTTAAATAAATGATCTATAGTCGAGTAATTTTTTCTGAATCCTGCCTGAGCTTCGCTGAGAATATTATTATCTTCAATAAATTCATTAAGCCGTGTGTTCAGAAGTGAAGTGAAGAGTTTAGAACAGCAGCTGAGCAACGTTATAGGTCTATAATTTTCTGGTGCATTTCGGTTCCCTTTATTTTTATAGATAGGTTTGATAATACCTATAAGCCATTCGTTTGGGAAAACCCCGTGGTCCAAGATAGTATTAAAAAGTTTAACAAAAACTGGTAACATGAGATCATATGTTGTCTTGATATATTCGTTTTTAATATTGTCTATTCCCGGTGCTTTTCCATTTTTTAATCTATTTATTGCTACGATTATTTCTGTTTCGTCGATCCTTCTATTTAATACATTTATTGTTTCTAACTCAATGTCTTCTATATTTATATTATCATTAATTTCGTCTGCGTCACGTTGGTTCAGGTCACGGAAGAAATCATGGAAATCGTCCAATGGGGGTAAATTATCTACATTATTAGTTGTTTTGAGGAGCTTGTAAAACGCTTTTGGGTTGTCGGACCTCAGATTTCGCATTTGTTTTTCCATTTTGAATTTGTGTGCCGAATGTTCTTTCAATAAATACTTTTTATAGGATTTACTTGCATTTATTAAACTGGTTTTATTACACGTGGTCCTATGTTTTGCATACGTGGATTTTGCCAAGTGGTATTTTCCGCGGAGTATCCTACATGCATGTGATTTCCCGTAACGCGGGCGGAGTTTAGTCTGTGCTGGGCGCGCTTGGTTCGTGCGTGTGCGAGTTTGACCTAGTGTTTTAACGGCAGTGTCAAGAAGTACGTTTTTCATTGCCTCGGTTGCCGCGTCTACGCGCGCTTGCGTGTCAACAGATTCATCGTTAAGGATTGAGACAATGTTTTCAAGAGTGACTTGGTTCATATTATTTCTATATTCCGTGGATTTATCAGGTTCCCATTTGCGTATGTTTATGTGTGTTTGCGGTGGTCTATCATCTACGGTGTCTGGCTCCGTTACTGTCGGTGTGATATCGATACTAAGTGTTACAGGGCAGTGTATATCTGAAAAAAAGTGGGTCATATTCGATTATTTGGAAGATGTGGACGATTTCGAATATATGGTAAGTGCCGATAATATAATCTACCAGACTGCAATCTTTGCTAGTGACTTTTCCGATGTGTTTGTCCCTTCCAACCCTACCGTTTAGAATATACAGGTTATGTGATTTACATATGTTTAATAGCTTCACACCGTGACTATTTATTTTACCAGTATCCATACTTGATCTATCAATGGGTACATTACTTGATTTTAATTTGGAGACATCATTTAGAAAATCTATCATTTCGTTTCCGATAAAGTCCGATGTACCCGTTTCTTTTTCGATTACCATGTAGTCAGGGGCAGATCCCGTCCTTGCATTAAAATCGCCTAAAAGAAGAATAGGGTTGCCTAGTTCAGTGCGTTGCGTAATTTCGTTTTCAATGATATCGAATGTGTCGTTTTTGTAATATGGGGACCCGATTGGTGGGATGTAAACTACGCCGATTGTCAGTTTCTTAGCGAGACCTGTATTAGTGGGTGGTATACTAAACCAAGAGATATACTCCGAATCGTTTGTGATGCCAGAATCAGGACAGGCAGCGAGATCATCTTTTATACCAATGGCTATCCCGTCTGTATGATAGTTTCAATTTGAGCAGTTTTCGTTTTCAGTTTCAAAATGAGTTGAGATATGTAGACTGTTTAGTGTTATAATAGTGATGACAGTGGGTGTTTTTGAAATTTAAATATGCATTTCACCACATACAAAAAAGCCGTGTATTGGATATGATACCAGACTCGAGGCTGGTAAGCACGACATGGGTTCTAATCTCCATGATCATCGAGACATAAGATTCTTAATTGTAGTGCCAGTGTTATAAGGAACGCATGTCCAGTAATATGGCCACCAACTGGGTTGAATAATAAAATGAAACTTTACGGAATAAAACAAATAGCCTGATCCATAAAACTCAATATTACCTACAAGTCCTAGAGCTAATGTATAAGAAGAAAAAAACGTGTTAAAATGATGTGATCTGGTTTGGTCTAAGAATCCTATACCGGTATATGTAAGCCCAGGTGCGTTATACATTGTTTCAGTTCTAGATTCCTACGGACATCTATTTCTGTTACACCAGTGTAACAGGCATGATACGGGTTTATGCTACCATTTTAACGTGCAAATAGCTTGTACATGGTCAACTTGATTTTATAAGATGTTTTTCACGTGCTTCATATCACCATGAGATGGTGGTCAAAAGCGAATTTTAAACAGAATATGAGTGATTGAATTCATATTATCTTTTTAATAATATCTAATTACAATTTGTTTTATTGAAACTTATTGTTTCAATATTTGTTGATGAAGCTAAATAGTTTGTGCACATTGTATGTATGTTTGAAAATCATGTTTTATATGTGTTTTTCTTCAGCCGCGCCACCGCCATCTCTCAACATGGATAGATTGTAGACTGGCTCTTTCTCAGCAAGCCAGTCGCTTCACACTACCCATGGATATGAAGGTTTTGGAAAGTAAGTAGATTGTGAAACTTAAAAGTCAAAACCAGTCATAAAGTTAAAAAGCTTATCTCTGCACAAGGCAGTATTGAAAGAATATTCTGAAAATGTCCGAAAGACATGACTCAGAAATCAAATGTCAAAGTAGTTGTGATTCCAGGTGTTTACGGAAGTTGAGCTTGTCCTGGCCCAAATATGGCATCCACAAGTACAGCCATTCTAATGATTTTTTGTTTCTGTTTTTGTTGTTGTTGTTTTGTTTTGTTTGTTTGTTTGTTTGTTTTCATCAAAATATAATCATTACTGGCCCACCGCCACTCTTTACAAACTCTTTATGGGGTCATTAGTATAATACAAAGAGCGCAGTAGGCATATAGTTATTGGAATCATGATCACTACGGAACAGCTCTGAACGGACATATTATATGCCCTCACCCATCCGTATTTCGAAAATTTTCAACAAATTCTGTTTCATTATTCCGCTATAAATTCGAAATTGAAGCTTGTTCCATTATTACAGCAATTGAAATAATATTACCTAATATAGTGATGTAATGTAATACTTGTATCTATCAAGTATTACAAATCATATTGCATTTCATTGAACCGTGATCATCAAATGGCGCCAGACATGCCGTAACAAAACTTGCACATGCAGGTGGTTTATTAATTAATCTCACACAGTATCTTACATCACATCCGGATTAACTTTTACACTTAATGATTTTTATCATCAGTGGCAACTCATCGTGTTATTAAGACTTGACCCTAATAATATTATGACGTATAATAATAATACCGGGTTTCACGAAATACCAGTTGCAATTGGCATACATCGAAATACTTGTTAGCAGTTTATTCTCAAATAACGTTTCATTGACTTATTACTAGTCTTTTACAGTTTGTACTGTATTTTTGTCCAAGAATCGCTCTTAGTATTTTTACATGAGTGCATGATATCACAGCTTGTTGAGACATTATTTGTTAAAAAACAAAATTGCTTCACCTTGATGCATTCTTCAATAAATACAAAGACTATGCCAAAAACATGCAGAAATTGTAACGGCCAGGCGATCAAGTGACGTCAGAACAAATTATATAGAACCAGAGACCAACCAAATAACTACTGTTTATTGAATTTTATTCAATTCGAATATCACCAAGGAGATAAACAACTCAACTACAATATCTAGAACGTGATAGAACAAATACGTTCGAGATAGACGACGTTCGAGATATCATCATTGATCAGAAAAGACAAGTTACATCAGATTATAACATTCATAAACTTGTAGAAACTGTAAACAAGTTTTATAGCAGACATTCGGAGGATATTTCACGATATGACGCAAAATTGATACTGATGATGTCTGATGCAATACTCTACTTTCACAAATATTACAAAATCCCAAGAGGCTGTGCTTACAACGACCGGTGCAACCGCTGGAGTCAGGATACACAACTCCTTCACGAACACATAGTATTATCACTGCTCTAGATGTGATTCGTAAGTGCAAGCTATTTATGTTCATGGAAAGGACTAACAGAACACGGAGATATCTGCGATATTCGAGATACGAAATATCGAGGTAACGAAATTGAACACTATATGAGTAATGGAGGACTGCGTATGAGATAGCATTACAAAAAGAACACAGATATATATCACGAATTATCGAGATAACGAAATTCAACACTTTATGAATAACAGAGGACTGTGTATGAGATAGCATTGTTTGTTCAGTTATTCACTATGAGTATGGGTATGACTCAGTCAATACGTGTCGGTTTTTGGTGATATTTGCTTCATACTCTATTTTCTCGACGGCGTGTTCCTTATCGCAATTTTCTCCATGTACTTTCAGCGATGTCGCAGCAGGAATATCTCCTGAATCATTGCATAGTGTCTTCTAGAAGAGCCAGTCTCTACCACAAAATATTTTACAGATATAAAGGCAATAAGGCTGCACATATACATCTCAAGGTAAGTCTAACAATTAAGGCGCCTTTAAAGGTACAATCGCTAGTTTGAAGACGAGTGCCACTTTGAGTGCACTTCTAACGCTATATTTCTGGCTAGTCATCCAAAGTGTTATACTTATAGTAGCTAAGCGTGGGTGACACTTAGCCTATCGACACTTGGTCACATAGGCTACCTGCTCCCGCCATATAGGCTACTCTTACCAAATAACAGCAAGGGATCTTTTATGTGCGCTTTCCCACAGACAGGATAGCACACCCCACGATTTCTATAAGTATGACAATAATAGTCTTTTTTTAACTCGGCCGAATGCTCCGGAATATGTTATTATAAAAATGAAAGAGACCCTTTTCTTTGACATTTTTCTTTGACATTTTTCTTTGACCTTTTTCTTTGATCGTTTTCACATGAACGATTGATTTGGAACAAACTAGCATTTCACAATAAAAGTGTAAATATTATACAATAATTCTGTAAAGATATTTGTTCAATATAGTGGTTCTTATTATTCATATTTATAGATATATTTCACAATCACTTAACGTGTAAATCTTTTCCAACATAAATTATATCGTACTATACCCTGTTATCGCGTAAACAACTAAATTAATGTTTGTGAACGGCCATTGTATCCGTGCGATTTCTTTGAAGATTTAATTATTTATTAAAATGACCTATTTAACAGCAAACACATAAAAAGTAAAAACGGTTTAAACTGTACTGCAATGGTTAGGAAGTACATGTATATACATGTATATTGTATTACCGGTATTATTTCTGTATCATTAATTTCGAAAGATAGTCTGCTTACTAGCATCTATAGACTATTTTACCCATGCTTTCATCAGTTCATAATTAATGATTCGAATCCCATAAATGTAATATGGACAATGCTGGACAATTTTGACGGCCTTGGATTTGACCCTAAATGAGTACATTCGCATGGACAAAATCTGGTTCCGCTTCATGATTAAAAAATAATAATGGTATACACATCATAAAATATACTCAGAAACTAATGGGCCGAGCAATGTAAGAAACTGTTTTTGTTTTGTCTCTGGTGCCCAATCTATAAACACACAATTTATAAAGAGTATGTTTGAAGGTGATACTAAAATGTTACCCCGGCTCATCCAGTGCAGAACCGTCGGAGTATGGGTTGTGGTAGTCCGAGAATACTCTGACTTACTGACAAGGGTCTAGATGGACATTTTTTTCTGGCTGGATGACCATGTAAGAGGATCGTCCAGCCAGCCAAATGTCCATCTAAACCCTTATCAATCAGTATTTTTCCGGACTAGTTTAGTGGCAGATGGGCTAGGCGCTACCACTTACAAATATCATGTAGTGAATTATGGATTTCAATCAGTCAATCAATCAATCAATCAACTATTTAAGGTCATTATTTATTTACAAATATTAACATGTTTATTTCCCCCCCACAGGATTTGGAGAAAGCTCTAAAGGATGTTCTAGTGAACACGATTACGTCAGAGCACGTGAAGAACCTGAGCGATATGTTAGACATCACGGCCGATACCAACATTGATTACAAACTCTTCTGTGGAATATCGGCATTCGCTGAGAGGATTCTCTATCCTAAATTTGTGTACGTGTTATTACATTACAATACTATTCCTACAATCTCTTGATAATATCGTTTTGAAAAATATATTCGGCTTATATATAGTGACCTTTGTTCCATGTTAATCACGATAGAGTGTCCGTATATATATATTTTTTAGCAATCAATTTCCAATATTTTTTTCCTCGTTTCTTTTGGTATGTTACAAAAATAATGGTGGACGGTACCGCTTGTAACGAACTACAGTAACATCAGTCATGTACTTTCGCCGATCCATTGAGGTGTGTTATATCCTAAACTTACTGTACGTGCAGGGTGTATAATATTATATGGGGCTAGAGAGCATGACAAAAATGAAGTGAGGTGGGGCGGGCACGTGCATAACATTTTAAAAGTATTTAGTACCCGTAAAACATATTTTGGCGCATGATTGTCTTGTTGTCTAGAGAGTTATTATGAGAGTTTTACTTTTCTTATGTTTAGCACGGAAGATACGGCGGATTTACCCGACTATCAGCGAGACCGAATCGAGTGCGCCGATTTCTCTGCTTTGGACTGGAAATTTGAAGGTGTTACTGTTAAAGATCCAATGAAAAAAATGCTGAAATCGTTGGCATGATACTTCTCACAGTTGTTGATTTCTAAGTCTGTCAAAGAATTGCAATACACCTACCATGTTAACATAATACATCATTATTACATGTAATATAACATCATATGTCTGCACCTCGCCTTCACTGGCCATTACCTTCGCTGTACATTATCAGCGTTGTACATTGTCAGCACTGTACTACATCCTATCCTGTCTGTTGTTCTGTGATTACTGACCACGCCATTTCATCTACAACTCGATGATATTATACATTGGTATTTTATTACGCAAACAATGTTTTATTATTATCAATCCGCCAAAGTAGTATAGGCTCTGTTCAGTAAATTTTCGATAGAAAAGGAAACTGATGAGACTGATGGCACCCGCGAAAAATGTATTTGCATACGAGTATTTTTAACAAGAATTATTTTATATTTCACGTTTTCTGATATCTTTTTATACTGTTTCTGACGTTGTTTACACCGTGTAGCACAGCATATAGCTGAACAACAAATTATTTACATTACACAGCTTGTTATCTTTGTTGATTTGCTCTGTGATATCTTTTACAAAAAAACATTCCATCGTTTCACTGTTCGAGGTTTATCATAATTATGTAAAACAATGCTACAGATAATACATCAACATTTTAGTTAAATCTTTACTTTTTGTCGAAATAGATTTTTTTTTCGTAAGTTCGTAATAATTATGTAAGCATAATTACGAATTAAGACGACAATCATTACTTATTTATTATCATCGTGATAATCATCATAATTATCATCATCATCATCATCATCCTCATCATCATAATCATGTTACACGGAAGTCGTCTTAAACTATAAAACTGTATGTTGTTTATATCATTAGAACATTTCATCACAATAACACATTTTGTCCTGTCTTTTCACATACATTGTTTATTATTTCACTTACTATCATTATATGTATTACAGCAGTAAACAAATGTTTTATTCATGTTGTTGTTTTATTCCTTTTGTTTTTTTTCGTGTCATTAATAATGACTCATTATGTAGAGTACAATTATTCCAGCAAATCTGTGCATCAGTTACAATTCATATACATTTAAGACGACAATCATTTTAAATCCCAAGATTGTTGTCAAACAATATCTGTGCACAAGACAGTCTAATAGATACTGTTTACAAATTCATGCATGGTAATATCAATATGAATCACAATTAAGATATATTAATTTAAACACGTGCTTATTTATATATTTTAGATACACTTTGGCAAAAATAAACACTTATAGGCCTACAGTTTAGTGTGGATACGAACACCATGTAATGCCACATTGATTATTAATCGGCGGTTAATGGATGTCAAACGCACGGGTATATCGACTCTTGGTCATAGACGAAACCCGCTTCCAACACAGGTTACTCTTACTAAATAACAGCAAGGGATCTTTTATCCACTTTCCTAGACAGGATAGCATACACCACGGCCTTTGTGAACCAGTTGTGGATCACTGGTTGGAACAGGAAATAACTCAACTGATCCACTGCGAAGTCCACGTATACGCCATACAAACTACCTGTAATTTGCAATGGTGAATCGAAAGTTAAAGTATTTTTATAATGACACCACTGGAACACATTGATTAAGTATCAGCGGTTATTGGATATTATTATCACAACAATGGTTTTATTGTGATTAAAAGCATACATTTGTTCATCAAGCTGGCCATCATCTACATAAAAAAAAACACCTCACCTTTTTTTTTGCATAGCTTCCAAAATACAAGACGGAGAGCTGGGAGAGGTACATGCAACTACAAATATTTCAATGTCGTGCTGTGTGGTGATATTGGTTTTACGGTGACTAAGACCACAATTATTAATTCTATATTCCAACATGGCCACCCATGCAGTTACCAACAGGTCACACCATCTCTTGTTCGTCAGTACTCTTTCGACTGTCTATTGCGGCGTATTGCCAATATATATGGTTTTGGCTATGTTACCGATTTAGACGTTTAGATATCACTGACTGACATTGAATTAGACAAAGATGTCCATAAATCTACAGTTCCTTAGAATTTCAAGGATACAAATTCAATATCAGTCACTGAAATCTAAACGTCAAAGTCAATAACATTGCCAACAGCATAGCCTACATCACACTGACGAAATTGACTTGGAATACAAAGCTAACTTGGTGAAGATACGGGTGTTTGCGAAAGTCAGGCGATTCCTATTTCACCGGTGAAATCCGTCGTAAGCACAGCCATTTTGTTTTTGTTAGTTTCATCTAACGATATTCATGTTCTCCTGGTAATTTGATTTAGCATTTTTACTCCAAGACATATATCACTATTTCAATGGGCTATATTCACAGAAAGCTAACAAAATTACACGCCCTTAGGAGATCTCTCAACATTTTATCGGACAACATGGCAACACGCACACTGAAGGGGGATAACTTGGGCTTTGATATGACCAACACACACTAACCTCCCTTCATAATTAGTACGATAAAGTCCATAATATATGCCGTACTTCCAATAAATTACAGATTGGGGAGTAGCTCAGCGCAAGAGCGTTCGCCTCAGGTTCGGTAGGTCGACGGATCGATCCTCCTCGGTATGTCGATGGTGTTGATCTTTAGATTCCCTCCAAAGAATAATTATTTATACAAATAATTATATTTATGATATGAACATTTTCAAGTCGTTCACTTGCCAAACTAGCGTGGACGTCGTCCATTCTATTGTGACGTCTCACCGATTGTGTGATGTCATTCTATTGTCTGTGACGTTATAAAATTATTTTATTTGACGGATCTAGTTCTGAGGGAAACGTGTGCAAATGATGAGGTACATACCACGGCATGTCGATTGGTATATAATAAATTGCTGTATGTAACCCCCATGTATGCTACAGGAGATTCTGTGTTTTTTCAACATAAAAGGGAAACAGACTATTGGAAAGTTGAAGTTATAAGAGTCTTTTTTATCGTCAGCTTTGTACAGGTCTGTCGTTTGGATTCTCTATGCAAATATGAAGGTATATTTTAATTTATGCTGTGTCTTTTGTTTACAATTCTGGTGGATAAATCTCGGAAGGTGATCCTTTATCCTACTACATGTATTATTATTATTGAAAGATTTATGTCCATCAATATCGCGGAAAGTGATATTGAACGTCTTGGCCAGAAGGGAGCGGGACCTAGTCTAGAGGTAGAATGTCTGCCTGTGGCGGGATAGGTCGTGTGATCGATCCTCCACAGCACAAAACATTTTATGGGCTATTTTCCGTTTCAGCCAGTGGTACACGTCTGGTTTATCAAATTCCGTGTTGTGTGCTATTCTGACTGGGATAGTGCACATAAAAGACCCCTTCCTGTTTTTCGGTAAGAGTAGTCCATGAAGCGGCGACAGCGGGTTTCCTCTGTGACCATGTGTCAATATAACCATGCG
>JAUTCZ010051776.1:0-10952 GCA_032273805.1 Melanodrymia brightae | reverse complement strand
GCGTTTGTAGTAGCTTAATATGGTCCTTGGACTTTTGCCTACAATAATTTAGTACACGTGTACTAAATTATTTTAGACAAAAGAATACAGTAAGCTACTATAACAGTTTGGATGTCCAGAAACACATACGATACACATATATTGATATTAGTTAGAAATAATTATGTTACAAATGACATAAGCCGCACACGTACGGTGGCACTCTTCTTAAAAGTCGGGACTGCCCCTGCATGTAATGACTTCACTTTTAGTGTAGTATGTAACATATATCAAAAGAATATTCTTGATTCATGTTTTGCTTTCGTTCTTCCTGTTTTGGTCCGTGTTTATACCGATGAAAGATATATACCGGTATATCTCAATGTTGTATTTGGGCGATTCCATGATATTTGTCCCGTCCCCAACGATGTTTTTCTCTTTGTTATGTAAATAAATACAAATAATTATTATCAAATTTCATTATTTTTTGTACTGCAAATTGATATTCCTAACAGGCTGTTGAATTATCTGACAACATAGTGTTTGTCTTAACTAACCAAAATAACGAAAAAAATATCGTTGAGGATGGGACAAATATCATGGAATCACCCATTTATATAATGTTCCGAGTAAACATCAACACGAAGTACACACACTACATACAGTTTGATCATATAGATCTACGTTATGTCATCGATAAGCACGTATTACCCGCTAGAATTACTTTTTAAAGATGTTAGCACCAACCTATGTCTTTTATCAAAACGTGAGTTATCGCAAAAGTAGGAATGCACGTGACATAGATGTGTCCACATAATACTAATCACAGGTATGTATATATAACTATAATATCTACACCAAACAGCTGTGAAGTTGGTAGTGACTATTTCTATGATGTTCAGTATTTTCAGTAAGTTAATATATTACAATTTACTAACGTTTTGGTTTAGAATATCATTATCTGTATACACAATGCGTTTTTAGTAGCGGTTAGACATCCGCATACAAATATGTGTTACGTAACAAATTGTAAGTCCATAAATTATTAAGCCACTACAAACTATTGGGTGATCAGAAACACGTCGAATTTGCAGATATTTATATTCTAAAAAAGTATAAGTACATTTTATTTTTAATAAAATTTGTATAAAATGTTCCAATAGCCTGAACAAAGTTACAATAGCTCTCTAGTGCTAATTGTTTAATTATTAATCACCGGTATAAAATATCAAACATACGGTAAATTCAACACAATATCTTCAGCGTAAGTTCTATTGCAGTTTCCATTCAAATCAAGGGATCTTTTATATACACTTTTCCCATAACAAACACACTCAACACTCGTTTATGGACACCACCCATGTCAGTAAAGTTTTGACATGCTCGCTATTACATGTTGGTTCATGTTTAATAATTACTGTGCGAGATAGATATCTTGTATCAATGTAAGTCAATATGTTGTTCTTACATCACGGAAGTGAAATAAAAACCACACTGTGTTAGGGCGGAAGACCATTTTAAAAGCAATATTATGTATTAATGGCTAAACAATATGTAACTGATACTAATTAAATTGCACAGCATTATAATAATAGTTGTTGATAACATCACGAGATTAAATATACATTAACTTTAATCATAACAGAGCAATTGAAGGCGTTGTTTGGATAATGGTATATCTGGCAAGTTTGGCTGGCAGTGGTTATCGATAGTTCATCATGAAATTTGTTATCACCATATTTCTAGGATGTTCTGTATTTTCAGTAAGTTAAATCTACTTCGTTAGTTACATAATCAGTGGATTTATATATTTTGCTATCTTTGTTTGAATTACTGAGAGAGTTAGAACATCCGACTGATTTACATAATAAGGACGTGGGATCGACACTTGTCAGTGAACAAGTTAGAACCGTTTGTTTTTCAATGTTTAACCAGTAGTCTACGGCTTGTACATGTAGCATGTACATGTGATAAGTGCTGTCATGTCGGTATCCGAGTAGCTTGTGTGGCGGAAGTGAGTTTCTTCCGAGAACATGTGTCGAAATTACCGTGTATTTGACATACAAGAGATAAATAAATAATGATTTATTAATCAATATGCTCCAGTGGCATCGTTAAACAAAGTATAATATGTTTTATCTTCGTTTGATTTGATCTGTCTATGCAGTTTGTTTGGGGGATGAAGTGAGGTTGATGAAGGTAGAGGATCCGAGGAAGGGATTGTTGAGTTGTTTTTGTGGGTATTTTGATTACGGATGTTCCTTAACAAGACGAAGTTAATAAATCCTTTAAGAAGCGATTTGCTTTTGAAAGACGACGACGAATAATAATAATAATAATAATAATGTAACATGCTAACATTAATATCAAATGTACATACAGTATACACCATAATAGTTCAAATTGAATTCTATCATATAAGATGAATTTTAACACTGATAAGTTCTATTTGGTTTCTTTTCAGGGAATCAAAACCGACGAAGACGGTGAGATCTTACGTGAATTTCTTTGTTTGTTCATAAACAGGATAGCAGTAGCAATTATATTAACTTAATAACAGTTAACTTCATTATCATAATAATTGAATCAAGTTGTAATTTTAAAACGTAGGATATTCCATAACTTTAAAAACATTCTCAAAATATAATTTCACGTTTAATAATGAATATGTAATTTATTAACAACCTTAATACATTTGTTTACATGTTTTATTATTAATCTTAGCGACTGAAGACACCACAACAATGCTAATACCAAATTATTCGTGAGTCAAATAAAATAGATCGACGTAAATATTATATATTCTGGATATAAATATATAAATGAATTTTTAATACATATTGTGTTATGAAAATAGCCATTGGCAACAGAGGTATACATATTAGCACGACATATGTTACAATGGAATTTGGTGTGCACAATTTAGGCGGCATCTGTCTTAATCTCAGTATTAAGAGGCATTCGAAATTGTGAACTATTCCAATATCACACGTCGTTTTGAACCTTGGATTGGAAACAAGGTCCCGCATGTAATGTACTATAACTGGATAACTTTAACCAGAAATATTATTCCAGAGTCTGCATTGAAATCTACATAATTATACGTATTTTATTTCCATCTATAAAATTATACAGATTCAATTGGTTTCCCACGATAATTACAATTAGTCAAACTCCAAATAAGACAACCAGAGGGATGTTAAACATTGGTCTTAATAATGGGGAGGTCTTATTACTAGCTCACTATTCTATAACATTAGTACATATTCGGGTTTTTTTTTCTTGCGGGTTGGTCTTAGAACCGGTGTGGACTTTAGAGGTTGAGTTTCAATGTCTTATTTTTTGTTTGTCTTTACCCAGCTGCCTGTGGTGGAAAACCTGCTGACGTCATGTTCTTACTCGATTCGTCTGCTTCAATTGGACTTTCTGATTTTTCTAAACAGCTCAAGTTCACTCAAGATGTGGTGAGCCTGTTTGACATCGGTTCTGATCGTACACGAGTGGGGATCGCACTATTTAGTGATATAGTCCAGACAAGTATCAATATGTCTCTCTTCAGTCATAAGCGAGAGCTAATATCGGCTATTGGACAGCTACAATACATCAGCGGTGGTACAAACACTGGAGAAGCTTTAAATTACGTCGTAGAAAAAGTTTTCAAAAAGGATGAACGTGAGGGTATTCCTAAAATCACCATCGTTTTAACTGACGGCCAGTCCTACGACAGGCAGACGACTATACACGAAGCCAACAGTGCACATGCGGCGGGTATATCTATTTTTGTCATAGGCATTGGCTCTAACACTGACGAATCAGAACTAAGAGCAATTGCCAGCGATCCTGATGGCGACTTCCTGCTTCAGATTGAGAGTTATTCCGCTTTGGAGCGCTTTAAGAAGACGTTGGCTATTAAAGCATGCGAAGGTAGGACCTGGTTCCATTAAAGTTCGCTCTTACTTATATAGAGTATATGAAATGAGCTACCATGTATTAGCAAGTTTATGTTTCAAGTGAAATATGTTTCATTTGTCATGAGCTTTAGCGATGGACTTAAACTTTATAATACAAGGTAGCGAGTTCAATATTCTCTTTATTACCTTACATAGACGTTTTACTGTTCTACGTTCAAACCAATTGCACGTCGAACTAATGCTAAAAAACATGAATCAAGCTGGTTCTACTCGGTGCATGACGTCATATTTACAATATCTAATAAATTGTGGCGTCATGTTGCCCAAGACAGTGCTTCTGTCAATGGTTGGTAACGGTCATAACAACCAATCAAATGACAAATTTATATCCATGTAGAGATATTTTAACGTGAGAAAATATGCTAAATATGTCCTCGATTATGTTTTCCCTCTAGGGTAATAATATCCTTTAACAAACCGTTATACAGCCGACGGTCACACTAGACGTTTGCCGTTCCAACAACTTGATGACGCATCTTGTGTGACCTGTTTATCCCCCTAACCCCCCGCCCTCCCTCCCTCGAAATAATGAGCGTCCTTTACCAGACAAGACCCATTAATAATATCCAACACGTATTGCACCGACATTGTTATAGCTAATGTTATTGCTTAATTCGTGAACTATGAAATACTAGAAATTTGCTTGGTACTTATCTTATAAGAATTGTCATTGAAATGAACTTGTCTACCAACTCCATGTTTTTTGTTTTCAGTTGAATATGTGGAGCCACAAATGGATTCTTCAGGTAAGAATGCATATCCTTATACCGTATACTACATGTACATAAATGAAAAAAGAACAATTTATGTGCACAAGTGGGATTCGAACCTACTGCACCGAATCGCATGGCACTTGACAGTCAAACACCATAACCTCTCAGCGAAACGAGTCGTCTTTAAAAATAATGCCAGTTATTATAAGCAATTTTTCAATTGCAACTGGGCTTGAACTAAACTTTCATTTTGTCGATTTCTCTCAAATGTTTTACCTTAGCGCATGCAATGGAATATAATTTTATTCTACACTACCCAGTTCTTTGTTCATCGATTTTGGTAAAATGAACTATAATATTCATTATAACGAACTTGTGTATTTTGAATACTAAACAGTTGACCACTAAATAACCTATAGCATAAACGAGTTACAAAAATTGAGAATTTTAAAATTAGTATTTTAACATAATACATAATATACGTACATGGGTGTGAATTTTGACGATGGACAAATGTTTATACATGTTGATATCTTAATTGGGTGCGTTTCCATCAATCATGTCAATCTGTAGTTTATGCAACTATTCATTGAACTTGAAGAAATTTGTTTTAACTTTCGGAGCGTTTGGACACATAAACGATAGATAATAGATGATGTAGCATGTGATTTATTAGACTTGTCAGTCACCCACGTGTTCTTTAAAGCCACAATGACTTGTTAGCCACCCATACATTATGTACTTTAAAGCCACAATGCCTAGTTTTAAGACGAATGCGTCCGTGCTTGCGCAGCTAATGCTGTTTGTAACATATATCTAGCTCTTTATTATTAAAATTAACATTTATTTACATCTTAGTGCTTACAATATCAACATATGTACACCCAATGTGCTTTTGTCATACACATTGTTATAGTAGACTTATGTCTGGCACGTGACAAATGAGTTTAGGCAAAGGTACATATTAAAGCCACAATGCGTGTAGTCTTAAAACGAATGTCACCGTGCTTGCGAAGCTAATGTTATTTGCAACACATTTCTAGCTCTTTATCACTAAAATTAACATTTATTTAAGCGTTAGTGCTTAAAATATCAATATATGTATACGCAATGTGTCCTTTTTTTGTCATACAAATTGTTATAGTAGCTTAATATGTATCTTTGTCTAAAATCATTTGTCACGTGCAAGATATAACTTCAATGACCATACAAAGCTACTACAAACGCATTGGATAATGGCTCTACATATATTGTCATTGAAAGCAATAAGATGTAAGCAAATATTAATTTTAATAATAAAAATATAATATACCATTAGACAGATATATGTTACAAATAGCATAATATGCACAAGCACAGTGGCATTCGTCTTAAAACTAGGCCCTGTGCCTTTAAAATTAGTATTTTAGTATATATCATCAATGTGTGGGCAACTTACCGGCAGTTATATACTTCCAGGCGTTTCCATCAATCAAACCCTGCTTTTAGCGTATGATATGATGAACTTTGTCGTGCGTGTCAGTTGGAAGAACTCGGAACGTTTGTACACAAACGATAGATAATGGATGATGAAGCATGACTTGTCAGTCATCCGTATGCACGTTAATATGCACGCTAAATGTCCAGGATAGAAATTAGTATTAGTATGATTGAGGAAACCCGCTATTCCGAATTGATAAACTTGTAGCAAGGGATCTTTGTTGAAGCCCAAGATGTCCCAATTGCCCAATATGTCTCAGTTGGGCCGGACATCAGCCCAATATGTCCCAATTCTAAAATTTATGTGCCAAGTCAGCCCAAAATGTCCCGACTAATGAATCGTGTGTTGAAGCAGAAACATATATGAATAACGGGACATATACATACGTATGTACATGTATATATTTATCTATGAATATCTATATACACATATAATATATTCAATGACGCACTGGCACAGGGGATATTAAAATCCCTTATTGCCTTCACACACACGCACACCCACATATAGGGAGAGGGAGTTGGCCGAGTGCATAACGTTCTCACCTACAAATTATGGGTAACGGTATGAGGTCATTTGTGAAGGCAACAAAGGATTTTAATATCCCCTGAACCAGTGCGTCATTGCATATATGTGTTGAATATATATGTGTGCATAAGTCAACACCCGACATACATACAATAGAGATATTCAAACATAAATATATACATACACACACACGCACGCACACACACACACACACACACGCACGCACACACATGCACGCACACACACACACTCACACTCTTTGGACATCTTGGGCCGGTGTCCAGTCCAAGATGTCCCAATTGGGACATTTTGGGCTTCCAACAGATTTTTTATATGCACTTTCACACAGACCGGACATGGCTGTACGTGCAATTTCCTTTATAACACGAAATGTATGTCAACAGTTGGAACTATGTAATAGTATTACAGAATAATAATTGTCTGAATGCGTGCGTGTGTGTGTTAGATTTAAAGGCAGTTAAAGTAGCGAAAGGGCGTAGGAATGATGGGATATGATATAATTATGTCATTTAAAATTGTTAATCAATAATAAGATTTCTTTGTTAACAGGGCCTGAAGACTGCAATCTAAAGGTTATTTTCGGCGTGGACACCAGCGGAATGAGTACGGGAAATAGTTTGAAGATTTCTTCTTTCTTTAGCGACGTAGTAGATGCAGTCCCGTCTGGCGTCGGCCATCTTCGAACATCACAAATCACGAGTGATTGCCCTTTAAAAGGCGGGAAAGAAAACAAGAGTTACGCCCCTTTGATAAGAAAGATGCGTCTGCAGATTTCTGGTGGACAGGAACAAGTGAAATCTGTTGGAATTCTCCTGATCGACACAACAATCGCTGATTTGTCGTCAACCAAGCGAGAAGTCATGAGATCTGAGTTTCAAGATTTTAAACTGTTACTTGTTGCAATGAATGACGCCAAACTGTTACAAATAGCTCGATTATTTCGCACTCGTGTTGACTCCAGAAAATTCAAAAAGCATGTTTTCCTAGCTTATTCCACAGTAAATCTGCAGTCATTTGTGCCTGAAGTCGGCGACACTCTGACTAAGCAGTGCTTTAAGTAACGATTCTGTTTACATTTGCTATGGTGAAAGCGGATGTCCAATGAAGATAATGGTCACAATATCACTCATCAATGGATATTTTGGACAAAGAAACTCTGTAATGAGTGTCTGCTGGAGATTTAGAGGATACTCAACGCGCTACGTTGTAATACTGTTTAACTTGCACACGTGAATTGATGTTCTTTGTGCAAATTACATGTATATGTCTTGAAAGTACCTTAACGTTTAAACAAGTAATATAGCGAAAAGCTGCACTTGTCGACAGGACATTCTGACATGTTAAAATTGCATGTAAATCAGAATAAATGCAATCGTCTGCGACACATTTTAAAAATTATTTATATACATGTATATCCTGTGTTTCCGGTCATACACATTTTTATAGTACCTTAATGTGTGCTTTTGTCTAAAATAATTTGTGTCCTAAAAGTCCAAGGACCATACTAAACTACTACAGCGTTGGATACACATAATTATATTGATATTGTAAGTAATAAAATGTAAGTAAATGTTAACTTTAATATATAACAATTTTCTATTAGCATAAATAGTTTACAAATAGCAATAGATGCGCACCTACTGCCATCAGTCTTAAAATCCAGGAGTGTTCCTTTAACGGCCTGGGTTTAAGCAGTGCTGAAAGCTTTCTAGCGACTATATCCTGTGTGAATAATGTAATATTACGAGACATGCAAATATGCCTGCTATTAATATTGTGTTGGTTCGTGTTCTAAACAATTATCTAATATTTTCTAATGAGTAGGGAGTGGATACTCATTTTGTACGCCAACATGTTCTCATATATCAAGTGAAATAAAAGCCACATAGTAGTATATACATGTAATCGAAAAACAATGTTTAAAGCATGATTCAGAACACAGTTGCATGTATTAATGGCTAACCACTCGGTAATTGCCACATAATGAGACATTACAACACTATCATAATTGTTGAGATCAAATTGTTTATACTTACAGTACTTGACCGTCCATTAACGTTTATAATGGAGGTTTAAATGAAGGCGTTTTCTGGATTTATTCTGTTCATTTCCAATACTATATAAAGCTGGCGTTGTTTATACCTGGTTAACGCATTTCCTGATCGTTCACCATGAAACTTATCACGATATTTCTAGGATGTTCGGTGCTTTCAGTAAGTATAGTTACATAATCAGCGGATAAATCATGAATACATATCTGTGTTTGCATGCTGCACGATGGAAACGCATAATAATTTAGTACTAAAACAAACATTTCAAGGATAAGGATGGGCAGTTTTGACAGCTTGTCTAGTTTTAGAGCCGGTGTAATATGAATGGAAGTCCGTAGGAATATGGTTATGGTCCGGGAAGTCGACAAACGTGTATAAATGGGTCTAAAATGAATTCTACTTAGTGGGACAAGATGATATTGGTTGTCTACTTCCCGGCACTCGTTAATTGCCCTTTTACCCGTTTGACGGTGTGCGCAGTCAAAAGGCAACAGCGAGGTAATAAAGTACCGTAGTACAACAAATTCATATCGCTGGTTGTTGTGGGCATTACTAATAAATAAAATGAAATAATAAAAATAAATCATGATAATATATAATATAAATAGTACCGACTCCAACCCACAGCGAGTTTTAACGGCTCAGATTGAAGATGTAAGGCCACAACACCGATTAACCAGATGTGCCCGGAAAAGCGAGTTGAACTTTAATAGGAAATATGCACTTGAATAAATTGAACTGAATGATTTATAAACCTTCTTTATGTATAAAATAACCAATTTAGTAATAACACCATAGTTTTATTCATACAATTGTACCCATCTAATTATACGTTAAATAATGTAATTGTTCTTTTTTCTTATTCCTAATTTACAGTAAAAGTGATGAGCGAAGAACACAAGACGATTCTGACAAAGCATCATTCATTCCTTGTGGAAAACCTGATGGTGACAATTGTTCTGATCTACCTCAAGGACAGTGGCTTAGTATCCAACGAAGCTTATCACTATATACTAGCTCCTGCAGCGAGGCCTGACCAGGCAAAAATACTTCTTCAGCAGATATTGACTATGGGTGAAGACGCATTTGATAGCTTTGTGCTGGCTTTACGGCAGTCTGGTCAGCAACACCTGGCAGACAGGCTTGTAGGTGAGTGACAAGATACTCTGTTCAGATCATAGAGTGTTCCGTTTATGAATAACTGATTTGGGCCCGTTGTACGAATCCTGGGTTAACACTAACCATGGGTTAAATTTCTTAACCCAGGGTTGGCTAATCACCGGTTAAAAAGTTGTTGCTGAAACACACTTTTAACTCTGGGTTAACAAACTCTGGGTTAGTTTTCACTAACTCAGGGTTAACTAAAGGTGGCCACTCAATGCAAAGTATTTATAATGTCTCATAATTATTTTGTTGCGTATCTATTCATCTACCACTATAATACGATGGATATAAATATATTTTCAAATGAGCAATAAACAAAAGAGCCCAATTTCTTAAATTTCGAGACGTCTATAACTCACAACGGATGATTAATTCAAATCATTGTCAGATACTGATAGTTACCGTGTACCAAGGTATTTCCCATCTTCGGCACCAACGACAAACCGTAGAATTCTATCTGACCATACCTTTCAAAATATGACAACGATTTCCTTAGTCTCAGTTTCCACTTATCGAAATCCCAGTCATCTGTTTGAAAAATGTGACGACAACAACTTGCCGGAAGTTGTGAAAATGACGTCTATGATTGGAATATAGCCACAATTTTAACAAAATAATAAACGTTTTCCATCGTGTTTCAAGCTGACTGTGTAATAAAAACAAATGCATTTGTAGTTATTCCTGTGCAAGAACAATACTGAATGCTTCACCCAATAATATTTATTACATTTATGCATGAACAGGCACCTACATCTAAAAATAGTAGTTACGTCGGATATTAAATTTAGAGTGGTGTCCCTTTTGCATGGCATCTCCGAACGATGCAGATGCTACCGAAAAAAAAAATATGCAAAAAACAATAGTAAGAATTAATATTTTGCCTTGTATAATGTGTCATTAGAGTTATTTTGCATTCCAGTATCATATTTAATTACATTACTGAAATTTACTCGCCGATAGTGTGCCTTCACGATCCATTTTAATCACTGATTAGACATTTAACCGTGGGTCAGAGCTGCTTTAACTTTAACCCTGGGTTAGGGTA
>JAUTCZ010051765.1:0-10953 GCA_032273805.1 Melanodrymia brightae | reverse complement strand
ATCCCATAGACAGGATAGCACACACCACGGAATTTGATAAACCAGTCGTGTACCACTGGCTGGAACGGAAAATAGCCAATAAAATGTTTTGCACTGTGCAGGATCGATCCATCGACCAACAGACAGACATTCTACCTCTAGACTATTTCCCGCTCCACGAACAGCAAGGAATCATTTACGTGCACTTTCCCAAAGACAAGAGAGCATATGCCACATTCTTTGATGGAACAGTTGTAGATCTCTGGTTGGAATAGGAAATAACCCAATAGGTCCACTGAGGAGGATTGGTCCTTTAACCGATCGAGCCTCATGCAGATGCTCTTACGCTGGACAAAGTTTAAGAAGGGTTACATGTATTTAATGTGACACGTCGTTTTCCAGTATCTGCATTTCCAAATGGCTTTTCAGTGTAATTAGTGAAACTGACCGCAGGACACAGTGTCCGTATCGTGTGACCAAGGTCAACTGTCTTGTCAAGTTACGAACACTAAGGGAGTAGGCGTATGAGCGAGAGAGAGAGAGAGAGAAAGAGAGATCCATTCTCCCCACTGAGCCCGATGGGTTATTTCCCGTTCCAACCAGTGAATCACGACTAGTATATCAAAGGTCGTGGTGTATTCTACCTTGTCTGTACACGTAACAGATCCTTTGCTGTTATTTGAAGAAGATTAACGGGTTTTCTCTGTGACCAAGTGTCGATATAACCGTGCAATTGATATTTAATAACCGCTGATTTGTAATCAATGTGTTCCAATGGTGTCGTTAAACAAACAAACTTTACCTTTTTTGTCCAGTGGTAGATTATGTGTTTTTATTACGTTGACCACGACCTACTCTATTGTCAAGTTGGGAATACCAACAGGCACAGACATATGAGCTGGAGATGTATGAGCCCCCAAACCTGCCCCCTCCACCACCTCAACTACAACTAGAAACAAACGATTAAATGTTTCTTTCTTTAATCTAAGCAATTCATCTATATATCTGTTAATATTACATGCGCACAGGAGATCTGCATTATAAATATTAGGGAGCAGTATACAGTGACCAGTCTACAAAATTACTCAAATTCTAAACCACTGTAATAATTATGTCTTGTGTATTCCGGTTCTGTTGTTTTCTATGTGTTGCGTATATTTTGTTTTCTCTGTCTTTTTATGCTTTTGTAATAATTATATGTACCAATGCCAAAATAAAAATAAAGAATTAAAAAAAAACTACAGCTAGAAAATTGAACATATATACGGGAATTATGTTTTATTATATTTTATAGTGTAATATTTAATAATTATTATACACATCTTTTGAAGGCAGAGTGAGAAAAGTGTCTCATTTGGTAGTGGAATGTTTAGTGTAAATTCCATTATGAACCCTCGTAACAGTCCATCCCATACGTTCATGTAAGAGAATAATATAATAATATGTACTCAATAGATATTGATCATCACGCCGGGCTGTTGGTATTCAGCGCCAAACAGTGTCAAGAATTGCAGCTTCGTGGAGATTTGTACGGCGTACTTGGTTAAGACGAGACACAAATAGCAATCACCTTAATAGTGTTGGCCCAATACTTCGCTAATTACAAACTATGTCGCCGTATGTTACATTCAAAAGAACATGTTTTATGAGCAGATACCCGCCTTGGACACAGCCTTGGCATTAACTTTATGGCGGACCGTGCCCAAGGCGGGGGTGCTTGAACCTTTGGTGGATAAAAGCACTAAATTGTTTACTTCACTTCTTATGAGCAGAATGTAGATACTGACACATGCGCTGTTATGTATCTAAGCTAGTAAAAATAGTCCAACAATCCATAAACTGTGTCACGTAAATATTAAAGACACAGTCCCGAGTTTTAAAACGGATGCCACACTACATCGTACGTCTGCAAAAACTCCCTTTATAAATACGTTTTTATAAGTTGTATTGTCCATCTCTGTATTTTGTCCATTAGGAACATATATTATGCTATAGTATTTATGTATATTAGTATGTATATATAAGTATTATTATTGTTTAACTACCTATGTATATATGTTTAGAAGGGCTCCTGTTATCATCTTGTCACTATCATTGTATTTATTCATATTGTCGTGTGTCGTATGGTAATAAAGGTTCAAAGTCTCATGGCAAATCACAGAACGGAAAGAACATTACGTTACATCCTGACAACTTCCCGTTGACTTTCCACGCAACACGCGCACTCGATTGCATGCCCTAGGTCCGGTTACGGTGGATCACCACCTCCACACTTCTTTCTTACCAACTGTATGTCTCCTCCGGCAATTATTGTGTTTCGGCTGGAGGACATCTAACCTTCACGATCGCAAAGTGATTGATTTTTCTGCCAGTGTTAATTGAAATAGGCATGTAATGGATTACAAATGACGAGATCAATACAATTAGAATCTTGTAGCGGCTGAACATAACAATTTTATTTCTTACTCTGTCCACACTGAACTTCTTCATGCTGAGACCGTGTAATTAAACTGGTGTCTCGCTTTAATCCATCATTTGCCTTGAGTTCACGCACACATGTGGCAAGTAATCGCGCATCAAGCAAGACCATCTGCTATCTGCCGTCAACGTGGTTTAGAGGTCAACTGAAGATCAGGTTTCTGCTATTTACTGTTAAGATTAAAAGAATCCTTCATTTGTTCTGGTGTTAATATCATAGAGGATACTCCCCGAGTGTTGTTTTGCAATATGAGTTGATATAAGTATAAAATCCGGGGATTTTCTATATTTATCAACGTGTTCGTATAAATTATGATATCATAAAACATGACGTGGATGGGGATGGGACAGGGGTAAGGGGCGAGGTATTCTTTTTATCATTCATTCTGTCTAACTACTATCATTATTACTAGTAATTTAATGAAAATTAACACTTGTATGTTTGGCGCAAAGGCATGACGTCATAGCAGAGGCACAGAAATGTACACTGTAAGACGATATGTATTCACCCCGAAGATATTTGTCTTCACACTTCGCCGAGAGGATTTCAATACTTCAACTTTCCAATATTTAATTTGAGGCAACTTAGCATTGAATCATCTGACACTGGGAATGGTCAGTCTATTTTATAAACAAATCCAAAAAAAGAATAGGGTCTTGCCATTCAATATTATTTAGCAAATACCAACAAATAAATTATAGCTATTTCATTCCCAAAGGGGAGGTGTGGGCATAGCTCGACGCAAGAGCGTCTGCCTGAGTTTCGATAGGTCTACGGATCGATACTCGTCAATGGACCAGTTACGTGATTTTCCGTTCCAACGAATGGTCCATCAAAGGTTGTCATGTGTTCTATTCTGTTTGTGGGAAAGTACACATAAAATATCCTTTGCTGCTATTCGGTCTTCTTTGCGTTCGCCGACTACACTTCTAATTTTGATCGTGCGATGAAGAGCATCGTTCTGTCTAGGTCCTCCTTGTTGCTGTAGAGCTTGGTGACAAGAGAATAGTCTTGGTGAGGCCAGATCTCCTCCCTGGTCTTCTGCTGCTGAGGACATCTCTGGAGGATGTGCTCTGCTGTCTGGTCTTCTTGACCGCATATACATGTAGGCGAGGGGGCAAGGCGGAACTTCCTGTGAGCTGCTATTCGGTAAGAGTAGCCTATATTACGGAAGCGGGTTCCTTCTGTGATCAAGTGTCGATATAACCGTGGAATTTTTAATAACCACAGAAGTTGCTCAATCACCAATGAGTACTTAGCAAGTCTCATTGTGTAGGTGTACATCACCTGCACCGGCCAGTGTCCTATAACTGGTTAACAAAGGCCGTAGTATGTGCTGCCCTGTCTGCGTGTAAACGATCAATTGCTGCTTTTATAGTAATAAGGATCTGGTTTCTTCTCTCATGCTAACACTCACATCGATCCTGGTCAGCAGTCGGGGCAGCCTGTTTGAACCTCAATATAAGCAGCTCGTAAATAAGTCATAACGAACTAATGAACGAACTAACTAACTAACTAACTAACTAACTAACTAGTAACACAGAGTAGAAATAACAGCACCACAGTAAAATTGTTTATTTGTCAGTGAAAACAACTTTGTACCAACTCATTTCTACAATAAATAATTATGTACAAAACTTGCATCAATTTGAACCACGATTATACACAGGCAAGACTGAAAAGTGTTTCACGATAAATCCTTTTCAGGAAAGTAAATAGTTTTGAAACTAAAATAGATGAAACACGCTACACAAAAGTAAATTGCATACATGCTGTTTTGCACTTCATTTTGATTACACTGTTAAGGCATTACTTAGAACTTGACATTTGTTTTGCATATATCATTTGATGGCAAGGAAGATGGGCGTATTGGGTTTACAAACAATGCTGTGAAGAAGAGTTAGCTCGAAATATCATTTATTACAATGTGGATCTCGCTTGATATGAGAAAGAATTGTCCTGTAAATTGATATGCTTGTTAGGTATAGAATATAATTTAAAAGACAAACACAGCTAACGTTTAATCTGTGTTTATGACATAGTTCTATAATCAACCAACATAATCCCTCCATTATATCAAGCAATGCAATGTTGATGCATATTTTGTTTATCGATTGGTGCTCCTTGAATAATGTAGGAATTTATACTTACAACATTGTATATTTTACGTTTCCGACATCATTTGAAACATGTTGCATTCGTCAGGCGAATAAATCAATTCATTATCAAGTGGCGGTCTTCGTGGCGTAGTGTTTAGACTAGTGGGTACTGGGTTCGAATCCCAATCGAGGCAATGCGATTTTTAATGGCAGGACTAGTTCCAACCCAAGTTTCACCACTTACACCGGCCAGTGTCCCACTGCTAGTTAACAAAGGCCGTGGTATGTACTGTCATGTGTGTGATCCCTTGCTGTGTTGTAATAAGCAGCGGATTGCATATCTCACATACTAACACTAACTTTAGTTCCGGACAGGCAGTCGAGGGAGTTTGAACATTAATTGGATATAAGCACGTAAATAAGTTTTAACTAACCTATAAGAATGGTCAAAGTGGATTGCATCTATGATTAAATCGTATGTATGCGACAGTACGTCAGTACCTGGGATGTATAGGGTAATAAGTGTAACAAAACCGTAGGTTTATCATTAGTTCTGAAATAATAACGTACTTTAAATATTCGATATGACATTTCAATTAGAAACAAAACTTTCGATCGTCAATTATCTTCCTCTTGTTTATGTTACCAGTCGGATAATCATCGTTTAGAACACAACGTATAACTACGTACCATTTGAAAGCACACAATCGAGTTTTAAGAAGGATGTCACCGTACATGCGCATCTAATGGTATTTGTAACAAATGCGGGAGCGGGACGTAGTCAAGAGGTAACGTGTCTGCCTGTGGCGGGATGGGTTAAGGGATCGATCCTCCTCAGCACAAAACATTTCATGGGCTATTTTCCGTTCCAGCCAGTGATCCACGACTGATTTATCAAATTCCGTAGTGTGTATTATCGTGTCTGTGGGATAGTGCACATAAAAAATCCCTTGCTGTTATTCGAAGAACAGTAGCCTATGTGGCGACAGCGGGTTTTCTCTGTGACCATGAGTCAATATAACCATGGGTCAGACGTCCAATAACCGCTGATTTGTAATCGATGTATTCCAGTGGCGTCGTTAAACAAACAAACTTTACCTTGTAACAAATGGCTGGCTAATAGAACAGTTCTTATTTATTAATAAGAACGCAGATAATCTCATTTTATTAATCAGGCTACTTGTGTCATTCCGCAAAGTTTCATTTTATTATTTAACTCAGTTTGTTACGACATTAACATTCATATCGGTCTGAGCGCCTTTCACATCGGTCCTACTAATTAAGAGGAACGCCATTGAGCCATGTATGATTGAAACCACTATGCATTGAATTGACCTCGGACATTTTAAAAACTGTCACGTTTCTGTGAGCTTCACTGATGACGGGGCAACCCTTCACCAGCTTCTTAATAGATGCAATCGATAGTGTCCCAATTCTGGAAGTCAAAACAACGTGACATAGCCGCACTGAAGAATTGAAACCGATCCTAATATAGCAGGCCTACCAACTACATGTCTATGAATATTCCGAAAAATCCGGAATTTTCAACCCATATCCGAAAATCCGGAATTGATACAAAATATCCGGATTTTTTTTCAAAATCTGTGTTATAGGCACTATAGCTTGTCGACCAATCTCTCCGCCGAAAAAACGGAACAAATATTGTTTAAATCAAGTCTAGTATGAAAGCAAGTCCCGTGATATTGCTACATAATGTGTTAAATAATAAAATTAATGTTTACGGAATGAAACGAATAGCCTGATCCATAAATATTTTAATGAGATATTACCTACAAGTCTTAGAGATGATGTAAGAAAAAAAACCTACAAAACTATGTGATATGAGGGCATAAATACAGTTCTATATGTACTCTTATGACAGTCAATCGTTACACAATGCTAGGGCGACTAACGAAGAGGACTAACGATAAAATATGAACCTCGTTATGCTGAACCTCGTAGGTTATAAACACAGTTCTATTCTTCCCTTCTTGTTATCAGCACCCAACACGATGCAAGTGAACGTAAAAAAGAACAAAGGAGAATGGCTAGGTACAATAGCGTTATGAGAATACAAGTAAAGACGTTTAGGTTATATCTGTGCTAAAACACTATCTTCATTCATAGCAGTCACTAACATTAACTGTATACATAAGAACAGAATTTCACAAACTTACGCTTACCAATGCCCATAGTTTGACCAATGAGCATAATAAAATCAATAAGTTGGTTTAGGCTTGCATAATATGTTCAGCTAAAACATAAATACAACCAAAATGACAAATTGATATAAATAGTATAATACTAGTATCATATAAATAATATAATACTAGTATCATATAAATAGCATAATACTAGTATCATATAAATAATATAATACTAGTATCATATAAATAGCATAATACTAGTATCATATAAATAGTATGATACTAGTATCATATCCACAATAGCATCATAAACAATAAAAGAGGCAGTTTCCACGAGCATATAATTTGAGCATGATGTACCTCCACCCATAGAAAGATCAGTCCGATGATTTGTGTTCACAAACAAATAGAAATGCCTGTACAGTGCACTATATACATGTATACAAAGCGATACATACAGCCATGCCATTCGGGTTACAACTACATGTAATTATGTAGACAAAGAGGATAAGTTATCAATTATTCATAAATTAATACGCGTCCATACGCATCATAATTATGTTTAAACTCCATGCATTAATGATAAGCGGTCTGCAATCCAAAGAAAATATTGACTAATACACTTTATAGACCCGGTGTACACCGTGAGTAGAATCGATCGTAATCATACACAATGAAATGGGGAGAATTTCTTTTGTGAAGCAATAATACAGTGTAGTTAGGTCATTACGATCAAAACGTATTATTAAAGGTACAGTCCCGCGTTTTTAGACGGGTGCCACCGTATTTACGCATCTAATACTATGTGTAACATATTTCTGGCTAATAGAGCATTTATTATTATTAAAATTAACATTTATTTACATCTTATTGTTTACATACTTATCAATATATATATGCATATCCTATGTGTTTCTGGTCATCGAAATTGTTATAGTAGCTAAAAGTGTAATTTTGCCTAAAATAATTTGTATCGTACTAAATTATCGTAAGCAAAAGTTCCATGGACATAATAAGCTATTACAAACGCATTGGGTCTACGCGTAATACTGGTATTCTAAGTAATAAAATGTAAGTAAATGTTAACTATGGTACAACATTATTTAATAGCATTAGATGCGTAAGTACGGTGGCACACGTCTTCAAACTTGGAACTGTACCTTTAAGATCTTTTAAATCATTCGGAACTAACGACTATATTATGCAAAGTTGTTAATCAACGTATATTTCAGATAAAAGCTACATAGTAAGACGACTGTGTTTAATAATAATAATTATAGAACAATTTACAGAATGATTTGCAGGCTACAAGTTAATAACACAAATATCCAAATGTGATGATCCCGACTTAATTCAAAACGTGAAACCCGCAACACAGCCACAAGACATAGTCAAAAAGACATTCTGACAACCCTCAACAATCTCAAAATGATGATAGAGATAAACTAAGCTAAATTCACTCATTCGTTCCCAGAATCCCAGATACGTATAGAGACCTATGAATAACACTAGTATACCTGTACATTCAATTAAAAGCATAACATGCATCATTGAATTCGTTAATGTTAAATATAATAATGTAAAGAAATTCAAGATATAATACAGTCGTCGCGGCTTTGTTTGTTGTGATGGCCATGATGACGTGTCCTTCTCACTCGCGGCTTGCTCACACGTCTGATCAGACTTCTGCTGCGATTGAACTTAATGGCGTCACTGTCCCATTCCTGCGTTTTCTCTGCCTTCTCGGCCTTCTCGTCGTCCGTTTCTCCAAGACTCATCCTCCTTGGAGACAGAAAGTCTGCTTCTTGGTTACCAACGTTACCTCTCGACTGTTCCAACAGAAGCCGAAAAATATCCGTAACATTTGATTCGTCGTTCTTTGCGGATACCTCGACGAATCCGCCACTGAAACCTTCTCCGTATATCCAATTTAGAGCATCGAACTTCTCCACCTGGCGATCGTTCTCCAAGTCCAGTTTATTTCCCACAACGACGCATGGTATCTCCTGGTAGTTGCTCCTTTGCTCTTTGACCTGTTCCCATATCTTTTTCATGTCCTCAAAAGAACTCTCGCTGGTAATGGAATAAACTAAAACAAATCCATGGGCTGTGGTGATCGATAGTTTACGCATGACAGGAAATTCATTATTTCCTGCTGTGTCTAGAAAATCCACTTTAACCGTCGACCCATGACACTCAAAGTCACGACAAAACAGATCCTCGACGGTCTCCTTGTAACTTTCAGAAAAACTGTGCGTCAAAAATCTTTTCAAGATCGCAGTCTTCCCGACCCGGCAGCATCCCAGAACCACAACACGTTGCCTCTGTTCCGCGTCAGACATGCTGACAGATATACATTTAATCGTGGGATCAATGTAATCAAAGGTAAGATCAAGTTTTGAAAATACTGTTTTCTCTTATTATGTTCAAAAGATTGTGGAATAAACGAATTATATCATTGCTCATGAAACGAAATTCCTTCTAGGTGTTTCTTGGCGTCTTGGTTAAACCAGTAGCTATTAAGAAGAGAACACAGCTTCGGGTGATTCACGCTGATAAGGCTGTTTAATATTCCCATTTCATATTGAAAGATGATATTCGATCCAACTACGGCTGAGCACGCGTGTCCTATTGAGAGGTGTATCGAATTGAATCTTTGGAGCACGCGTGTCCTATTGATAGTTGTAGCTAATAGAATCCGGACAGTTTGTCCAGGTCGCCTGTCCGGGTCTGGGAGCCAATCTTCTGTAGCCGGAACAAGATCTGCGTTTAAGAGCACCCTGCTCAAATGGTCATAGTCAATATCTGAAAGATAAATAACAAAGACAGTCATTTCCCTCTCTCTGTATGCCAATACAAATTCATTTACAGGCTATCATTGATTTAGTGGGTAGCATTCAGAGCTCAGAGTCGCAGACATAGCCAGAGTTTCAAGGAATAAATCAATTTTCTCTACCACATGCAAACTGTGAGACCTGACGACAACCATAATTATGCCTTTTTCACACGTGTAGACTTTGATTGGGTAGTCGACATCATTAAGAGCCGTGCACTGTGCTATTATAGTATTCACGCTTACGTCGTCCAACTATGGAAGTGGCGGTTTCAATACTCACTTACACAATAGCTGTCACCTGTGGCAGGATTGTCTGTCACGCAACGTTCAATAACTTGTGAAACTGTCAACTGTTTAATTTATGTAAGGTGTAATATGGGTATTAACCATTGAGAAGCATCCACTTTGCTTTTGATGGAGAGTCGCATTCAAAGGAGGCTTAGTAAACAAGTTATTAGCGTGGATGCTTAAATTGCGTGTATGTTCGTAGAGAATGGAATGGTGTATATGCTTGGCTATTTTAAATGTATTTTTATTATAATTTATGCTTGGAATGCTTATAAATTTACTTTCGAATACAGCTGTTATGTTAGCAAAGTGGACATGGTTACAAAAAATGGAATTATATAAATAACAATGCTTTTAGTCAACCATTTGTCGAAATATCCATTATTCAAATCAAGTACAAAAGATGGAATTACAATGTATATAAATAATAACAGTGCTTTTAGCCAACTGTCGAAATATCTTTTTTTCAAATTAAGTATAAAATTTAAATTCAATACATTGTTTTATGTCCTAACTACCTAAATAATTAAAAACAATTTTCATCATTAACGTGAGAACGCAGTCATTATAAATGAAATCACTATATAAAACGCTAGTTCGAATTTTAATTGTGATGCTACAATAACGCACACCAGAGCTTTAACAATTATCTCCATACTCAATAATTCAGGTGATTTTTAACAAAGCCTTGACGGAATACACATTAAAGTATTGTTGAAACAGCGGCGACAACATATTTTCGCGAACAAAGATCATTTCTGTTTTGTCTCAATCACCGACATTGGGCTCAAACGTTTCCGCTCTGCTGCATCTGCAGACAATAGCAGTGGCCTTAGAGGTGTTCGAACATTTTGGTTGCATGTTTTGTGAAGGCAATTTTATGTATTATCATAACACGTTGACGTTTCTATTGGTGTCTACAATTATATTATAATAAATGCTGCAATTATGTATACTTCGTGTCTGAACATTTGTGATATGTTTTTCGTAGATAACTTTAGTTTCATTTAACGTATAGGAAAAAGGTAAACATTCTTGAAAATAAATTGTCCTATTTTTGTGTCCAAATTATATAACTTTAGGTTAACAAATAAAAATATTGTAATGCAAATACATAAAAAAAAT
>JAUTCZ010051754.1:0-10953 GCA_032273805.1 Melanodrymia brightae | reverse complement strand
GGTTTCCTCTGTGACCAAATGTCAATATAACCATGCGTTTGACATCCAATAACCGCTGATTAATAATCAATGTGTTCTATTCTATTGTTGGGAGTCAAAGGAAGAGAGAACTTTTGGGCTTATAATACACACCAACACCAAATGGGAATTGTTAAAAAAATTTGGTTACATTTATTTTAAAGTATTATATATTTTATGGTATTTACTATGTCGACAGTGGCTGTTTTTCTGTTTAATTAATTTTCATAGATACTTTACCAAATTGAGAAATTCGCATACATGTTAAAAATTAAATCAAAATTAATAAAGGACTCCAGCCATATTTCCCCACACATAGATCTGTACGGTCTAGTAATTGATGTTGTTAAAATTTATCACAATAGACGATGTGGGTGATAAATATAGAATAAGTAAATTATGTAAAAATTACTATAATATTGAATGAGTTATTTCATATTGTATTACTAATATTGCAATAGTATTTAAACTATCACAATAGTCAAAATGACCACAATAATTACCTCTATCCAGGGTTGATAGCAATGCAAAAGTGGAAGGCAGTGTCCATTTTTAATGTATAAAAAGAATATTTCACAATTTCTTAATACATGTACCAGTACCGGTATAATTATTGTTCTATTCCAGCTTCATCGAAACCATGTGAATTTGATGTGGCCTGTTGCTGAACCTCGCCTAGCAAGACAAAAAGTTTCGATTCGTGTGGATCCAGCGCAATATGAATTCCATTCTGATGACACGTCTCTGTTTAAAGTATTTTCCACGGTTAATGGACATAATTGTGACTCACTGAAATATTTGCATACGCTTGCATTTGACACGTCATAGCAGGACATATTACAGAAAATGTAACCTGCAAGTCGTTTTTAGCATTAATACATTCTTTAGAAAAGATTGAAGGGTCGACTTAAAGATGATCAGTCACCATTATGGCACCAAAATTACGATCACGTACCATTAAAGAGAATCACTCAGCAATTTGGCATACAATGCTATCTCGTGATAATGGTGTGATAGGAGTTATACGCAAATTCATTTGCATATAAACAGAAGAGAAAATCATCCTTGTTTATTTATCTACATAATGCATATATATTTATTATATAATTAGAAATATCAACAGAACTGTCAGTGTTATTATATTACGTAATTGCCCATTTTATGCGGTACGAATAAGTGCACAAAACATGCAACTAAATAGGTTAAACACTTCTACGGTCTGATATTGTCTGCAGATGCAGCAGAGCAGAAACATTTGGCATCTTTTTTTTTAAAGTAAAGTAATTTCTACGGACCTAAACTTGGTTAGCAGAAGAGAAACCTGTCCATGTTTATTTAGATAATTTTATACATTTATCATTATTCTAAAAAACATAAATTGACCCTGGGCGGGACGTAGTCCAGAGGTAGAATGTCTGCCTGTGACTGGATGGGTCATGGGATCGATCCTCCACAGTGCAAAACATTTCTATGGGCTATTTTCCGTTCCAGCCAGTGGTCCATGACTGGTTTATCAAATGCCATGGTGTGTACATTAAAGATCCCTTGCTGTTATTCAAAGAAGAGTAGCCTATGTGTCAGCAGCGGGTTTCCTCTGTGACCATTTCAGATATCTTTTAAGCTTGTTGAGTATTCATTATGAGTTAACTCACATGGCAAAACAGTCTTGGTAAAAATACAAAACAAAAGTAAATTGTGTAAATAATTTATTTGCATGAAGATAATTGATGCAAGTTCTTGATGGACAAGCAAGTGGAAAGTTCACACTGAAATGATTGTATTTAGCTAAACTAAGTGTATTAAACCTGTATTAAACCATCTTGAAAGATTCATCTGAAAACCCAGATTACTATTTATAGTGTAGCTAATTCTACAAGAGTAAATCAGCCATTTGTAATACTAATAATTTGACTAGCATCTCTTTCCTAATACTAGTAGCAACAAATTCGAGCAAAAGCCCTCGATGGTTTAAACAGCATGTATAAATAATATGTACAAAAATGTATACTCATTAACGATTGAAACAAAACACCAAAAATTACAATGGATTTTTGCTCACTCTTACAACAGTAAACAAAAAGGAAAGTACGGTTATATATTACTGAAAGGTAACAAACTTACTAATGTAACCATAATTGCCAATTTTCTTGTTATTTCTATATATTTGTTGCATATATATTGATAATTATCGCACACGTCTTTAAATAAGCCACACCACTTATTTTTCATTCTGTGATCAAGC
Source organism: Melanodrymia brightae (assembly GCA_032273805.1). NCBI lineage: Eukaryota > Metazoa > Mollusca > Gastropoda > Neomphalida > Peltospiridae > Melanodrymia > Melanodrymia brightae. Next base: position 8,693 of record JAUTCZ010051754.1, on the reverse strand, counting down.
CTACATGTATAGTCAGAGATTGAAGTGGTTCACTCTTTTTATGGTAGCCAAACGTTATCAACATATACCATTTCCATGGGTGTTAACAAAAGTGAATTTGTGCGACTGAAAATTAATTATAATTTCAAGTTTTTATCCTCTATTTACAGTGTATACATAAAATTAAATTACATAAAAAAAAAACCTTTTAGAATTTCTTTCACAACTGAATTCAGTCTCCTGACAACAGTCAACACCCATGCATTTACTTTTTTCTATATGGAAATATGATATAGAATACTGAGACTTGTTTATTTACTAGTGTTTTTAATTGTAGGTCGAGCAAAAGCGAGAGAATGTATGATTGAAAACATGAGTTGTAAACAAATGGTATCTTACAGGAATGAGTATAGCATTAGTATGTTTTAATGACTAATAGAGCACACATTGATAAATTATCACAGGCTATTGGATGCCAAATGTAAGAAGGATCATGTTTTTTTCAATTAAAGGATCTTTTATGTGAAATTTCTTACAGAACAGTACATGCTATAGACATTTATAAACCACGATGTTTAGGTGGGGAAATACACGGGGACAACCAATGAGTGCTCAATAGAATGGATGCTCGGTCAGGTGCGGATAGAAAGAGAGTACTCGCACAAAGATTTCAAAATGGCATCCGATACACATGTCTGTATCATATATTACCATATGTAATGATTGTAATCTTTTATATACTGGTAATAGATACAACAAAATACAGCATCTTGTACAAACAAAATATACATAGAATAAATCCTACCTTGCTCATCTATATTACCTCTGATTAAACTGTGGGATTACCTGCTTCGAGTTATCTTAAGTTTATTTGTAATACACATTTATACAATGACTTGCTATGCCATGTTGGACTGAAGGCATACACTCGTGGACAATTGGTTATGTGCCGTTGTAATCACGTACATAAGCATGGCCATGGGGAACGCTCGGTTGTTGAACAAGCTACTAAAGTAACACTTCCACACCACAAATGAATAAATATAAAATAATAAAGAATTCCAATAAATTAATGCAGCAAAGTTTGTTTTAGTATCTGTAATATAATAGTAATTTTGCAGTTTATGCAGTTTTTTAATTATTTCTGATGGGTCATTTAACAGTTATGTAAGGCAATTATTCAACTCCTCACCTATGTCTACATTACCCTGTATCGCATATCTCGCCCCTTCCCCAACAATTAATTAATGTTAGATGGGCAAGTTGACGTCCAAAATACAGTATCCCAATTATTTAGTCGTTGAACAACCATGTCAGTGATTTTTGTAATGTTTCCATCATGTTTATTGGGTCATAGTAACATCATTCCTGATTTACTTGATCTGTCGCATCGATTTTGTATCTCCAATTGCTTTTAGAGCAGTGGTATAACAAAATGAAAATAGTTTTTCTATGAGAAAAGATAGTTTAAAAAATCCCCAACTTCTTGCATATAGGTTCTACCGTTTCAAGACGGACATGAGAATTGCTGTGGAAGTGCATACAATATTTTATAATAACATTAAAACTATCACCTTTTTTTTTTCCAAATGTTTTCTTTTCAAATTACAGTAGAATCTTGTTGGCTCAAATGTGGAAGGGTCGAATACACAGCAACGCTCGAACCAAGTCCCGAATTAAACCCTTATATTAAGTTGCTGATGCTTTTTCTCGAGCACCGACGGTGTTCGAGCCAACAGGATTCAACTGTATTCATATTCAATGCATAGTTTTATTATCAGGATGTTTAGTGCTATTGGGTATATACAAAAGATAACACAAACATTATACAACACCAAGGACTAATAAAAACACTATAAATATCATTAGTACTTCCTGAATAGTTGAGATCAGCTGTGGGACATATAAAATATATCGTCGTGTGAGCCAGAATGTCATAAATGCATCCAAATTTATTTTTAAAAAGTAGATATAATTAAGGAAAATTGATTTTCTTCAACGGTGGTAAAGATGACAAATTTGTTTTAAAGGCAATGAAATGTGAACATTTAATTTATTATTTCTTTGCATATTTGCGATAAATAAGACATGACTTTCTTCAGACACGTTAAAGCAAGCAAATTGTGTCTAATTGTAGTTTAGATTGCACATTGGTTATATCTGCCAGTCATGTAACAGACAGCAAGCAAATCGGAGGGAAGTCGTAAGTGGCAGTTACGTCTATTTTTTGTGTACAAATTACCTTAGAAATCCTATGTAAGTAATTTTATTAGTGGTACAGTTATAATCTTTTGCAACAATAATTTAAAAAAGGTTGGAGATTTCTAATATGCAAAAACTACCTAGGTCGTATCTACCACTTGTGACCTTATGGCTCTCACACCACGATATATCGCCGAGACTGATGGGTTATAAATCATATATATACACAAACACATCTAAATCAATTCCAAACTAAGAAGATTGAAGCATTTCTCAACAAGTGTTCCCAAATGCACCCCACAATTCTAGCAGTAAGACCGAATGCCAAATGAAATCTGCTGGATAAGAAAGCAACACCAGATGGATGTCCAGACCAAAACAATAATGTCGTGGGAATAGGATAATCTGAATAGTCAGTCTATTGGGTGACATCTGACATAACCTGCGACACAACAGAGCTTTTTAGAGACAGAAGAATTTGGAACATCTAAGAAGGATTATCCATTAAATATCTTTTTTTAATACATTTCAATAGGCCGATAAAATAGTTGTGTGGTCCATCCTTCCACCTAAATGTGCAGACAAAGATTACGAAGATAATTATACATTTTGTTCAAATTTGACACCAAGGTTAGAAAGAAAGTGACTGTGCAATATGTTTTTGATACCATATTTTGGGAAATAAAACTTCATAAAGGTATTTCTATGTAGCAAGGAAATACATGTACCAGTATAGTAAAACATTTTCTGACTTTTTCAACATTCCCAGATTTACTTTTACAGATTTGTATAGACTTTGGAAGCCATGGCTACAATAAATAAATGTAAAAATCACATCATTTGTAATATGTGATGTCCAGATATTGTACAAACTATAACACAGGTTTTCTCAACATTGATGTGTCTAGGTCATGGTATAATAAAAACAAATTGTAAGGACATACAATGAAACATTTTCAACACCCTAGTACTGCACCAGATTCAAGTGTTGACATTTTGTTAGCTCTGGACGTGCAGATCTCAGTTTAAGTTTTAATCATTCTAGCTTCGCACCAAATCACAGCTCAACAGTACACAGCATCTTGGCTCAACTCCAGGTCTCATTTAAGTTTTCATCATCATAGCTTTGTGCCAGATCACAACTCTAACTGTTGACATCATTTTAGCTCTGCTCCAGATCTTAATTCAAGTTTTCATCATCCTAGTTCCTGCATGAGATAACAAGTTGCTGTAATCTTAACTCTTGGTTAGATCACCAATTCTGCCAAATCACAAATCCGTATTCTTTATTTTATAGTTAGTGTCAAATCAATCACATGCCAAGAGCTTTGCCAGATTACTATTCAAAATGCCATCATCTTAGTTCTGTGATGTCAAAATACTATCATCTTAGTTCCGTGATGGATCACAATTCAAAATACCATCATGATCTTAGTTACATAATGCCAAAATATCAACATACCACGTTTCCATCATTCTAGCTATGTGCAAGGAAACAGAATCACAGAAACAAGAACTAAATAAGTTACAAAAGATTGCCTAAAGCGAGGAAGCAAAAGAAATTCCTGTTAAACAATCAGTGAGCAGATGAAACCAACAGTAAATCTAAATAGATTTTTTTTCTACTCAATGAGAAATGTGGCCTTATTGTTTTACAAGCTTTTATCAAACTTCTCTGGTCATGACTCGAGGATATTTGATGTGTCAAACACAATCACACTGATTATCAAAATGGGACGTTTTTAAAGATTTGTGAAATCTTATAATGACGATCCCAGCTGGGGACTTGCTGTGTATCTCAGCTTGATCTAGCTACCATGGGTATTTTCTGAAACAGCCACTGAATCCATCCCATGAGTAGATTCCATAGAGACTTTGCAATACGAACACGATTCAACAACAGTCGCCAGATGGCTATTCCCATCAGTGTTTTTAATAACCAGTGAAACCTCTGCAACCTGAAACATAAAGTTCATTGTTATCCACATAGTTCATTCAATATACATTACATAGAAATGGTTAATAGTGTATGAAGTTAGTGTCGTGATACTGGCCGGCATGTTTATTGTTATATTATTAACTAGTGTTTGAAACAATTATCAAGGGACTGTCAGGCATGTTACATTGTTAAATAGTGTATGAAACAATTGTTATGGACTAACTGTGATCTTACATATGTTTATCATACTTGTTGGTTTTTAGTTAAATCATAATTTATGAGGTTGGGTGAACAAAACCATGATGGCATCAATTATAATGAGCCTTGAGTATAAACGATGATGATGGTAGTTTTCGGCAAATATTATAATTATCATAAATGTTCACAACATGAAGTATCTTGAAATACTAAGAGTTTTTATTTATATTTTGGAAGTAAATGGAAGTCTATTCTCAGTATTTTCAATTATGGTGACAGACGTACATGTACAACTCACTACGATATGTAAATCCTAAATAAGCCCATATACACAAGTTTGTTTTAATCCGGAGCTACAATGCAACGCTAAAACGTAACCCACATTATTTTGATTCCGCAAATGACCCCATGTTCAGGTTCAGACCTTCTCCACCATCAAAGGCCTGGACCGAATGTCAAGGTTATACCCGGGGCGAGACATGGTCAGACTGTGCTTTTACCAGTCTGAGAGTTATAAATATTTTGGTCCCTTTTACATTCCTGTGTAAACTTTAACTGCATTAATATGATGGAAATGCACTTTTAACCTTGTGAAAAAATAACCAGCGTTATCTTGCTTTTTGTAATGCTGTACACATTTAGTACTGGCTAAGTTAACCCATGTTATTTTTAACCCAGACTAAAACAATACCCATATAGACACAGCTTATTATTATCATTTGCCATTGAATTAATGATGGTCAAACATTTGTACTGATTACCTTTTAAAAGATCTTCTTGCTTTTGGCAGGGACGCAATCTCTTCCTTTAAGACAAACTGCTTGGTTCCTAAACAATAGTTTTCCATGTAACGGGGCCAGTTGATAAGAGACACATCAAAATCAAAGTCCTGCAAGAGACGAGAATATGAAAATAGAAACTGAAAATATGACTAGTGGGTAATGAGATGGCATGATTAACAACATAAGCCAATTGTCAAAATGACAGATTCTATAAACATGACAAAATAATACATGTCCTGTACACTCAGTCTAACAATATATGTCCTGTACACTGAGGATAGTGTCTGCCCAGTTCAATCCAGCTTGAAAAGATTGACGTGGAATTTCTTTGTGGGTTATTTTGTTTCAATCCGTTTTAAACAATATTTAACAAAAAGTAAAGTAAAGTTTGTTTTATTTAACAATGCCACTAGAAACATATCGATTATAAATCAACAGTTATTGGACGTCAGACGCATGGTTATATTGACACATGGTCACAGAGGAAGCCCGCTGCCGCCACATAGGCTACTCTTCTACGAATGACAGCAAGGGGTGTTTTATGTGCACTTTCCTATAGACAGGATAGCACACACCACGGAAATTGATAAACCAGTCTTGGATCACTGGCTGGAACGGAAAATAGCCCATAAAACTGTTTTGCACTGTGGAGGATATAGTTGAACTACTCCCGAGTTTAAAGATGAATGCCACCGTACATTGGCATATAATGCTATTTTGTAATGTTCGGGTTTCTGGCTAATTATAATAGAGCATTTCCTATTATTAAAATTAACATTTACGAACGCCTTACTGTTTACAATGTTTGTGGAGAGGCCTCAATTACAAAATATTCTAGAATTATAATAAATTATAACTATGTATCCATGTATATATATCATATGTATTTCTTGTCATCCAAATCATTATAAAATTAATATAGTAGCTTATTGTGTACGTTTGTTTAAAATTATTTGTATCGTACTAAATAATCGTAGGCAGAAGTCCAATGACCACACACATGTGTTACAAATGCCTCGGATCTACATATATTGGTATTGTAAGTAATACAATTATAAATAAATATTAACTATAAGTGAAAATGCTATAATAGTCATATATGTGTCACATAGCAATGATAGCATTAGATACGTATATAGGTTAGTTAGTTAGTAACCGTCTTTAAGAATGGTAAATTAATGCTGTCGTCAGAATGATGGTGTTTTCGTCTTTATTATCAAATTAAATTTTGTCATTAAGACATTCCGGTATATCAACCAAATTATGAAAAGGTATGACCCATCACACTTGTGTGTTCACTCTTTCACAATGCTCATCACATTATTCAGTCATTATTTTCTGTTCGTTCAGGAAGATATGTTGGGTAGGCTATTATGTCATTATTATGGACACTTGATAGTCTAAACAACTGTGCATAAAGGTCGATGTGTTTCATAATCGGAAATCCGCACAATGTTCGGAAGAGTTGGGGTGGGGAAGGGACAAAACCAAATTCAGATTGAATTTCATATACAAAACAATCGGTCCACAGTTGATTAATGTATCATATTGGGAAGGGAGGGAGACGTCAAACATAATTCTAATTTTGTGCTTATCAATTATTGTGAAACACATTAACATTAACTGTTATGCATGATCCCTAATATCTCGTATAGATGATAGAGTTGACTGTGTACGTCTTTCTTGGGTTTCAATGCTTCCTGGTCTGATCTGTCTGTCTGTCTCCCTCCCTCCGTCCGTCCGTCTGTCTCCCTCCCTCCCCATCTCTCTCTCTCTCTCTCTCTCCTCTCTCTCTCTCTCTCTCTCTCTCTCTCTCTCTCTCTCTCTCTCTCTCGCTCTCTCTCTCTCTGTTTCGTCAATTAGAGGAAGGGAAGAGGTGCATGGGGTGAAAGGTGGATCTCTCCAGCCCTCAGAAGAATATGGATATTAGTTTATAAATAACATAACGATACAAAGACTAACAATATTAATATAGAAAGTTTATCACAAAATATTGTATTAATAACTGCAACGTAATACACAGACAGCATAGAACTTGATATAGGTAACCGCACGCACACAATACAAAACATTTCCAGATATAAGTTATAACTTTTTACACGAATAACACAACAGTTTCATACACACAAATAATTCGTATTGCTATATTAACAAACACAGAAATGTAACCACCGTTCTATTCACAAGGAGAGGATCCAAAAGGGCGATAGACGACCAGCCCCAGCCTTTAAAGTTTTTGATGTGTATTTTGTTTTACGATTAAAAATCAGTGTTGGTTTTCTGATGACGTTTCAAATACTGTCCTTGTTATGAGTTGGTTCATGTGCCCTTTCGCATTAAGCTGGCTCCCTCATCTAAATTATTACGTGAATTCGCTCATGCCACCCCAACCCATCATCGAAGAAGTTTGATTGGGTAAGTATAACCATTCGAAGTGCTTCTGACATTTTTTTACAACAAAAGTTGAAAAAACTCGCACGGTATATATTATAGCATAACAAGACTAGACAATGTATAACTTGTGCTATAAGTAACACAAGATTAGACAATGTATTGTGTGCTTGCGCAATACTATCACAAGATTAGACAATGTACTGAGCACTTCTGCAACAAGTCTCACAACCAGATTAGACAATGCATTTCAAGAGCACTTACGCAATTATAATAATCACTACAAGATTAGACAATGTATTGAGCACTTGTAGTGCTTTAGATTGAACCGATTTCTCGATATTCTAAAAACATGACAAAAATATTTACGCTCAATTTATTTTTGGGATGGGTGGGGCGGGGGGTTGGGGAGAATGTTATTACCTCTAAACCAATATGAGCAGTAAGGGTATCTTGAGTCACTGTGATGAAGTAGTATGCATTATAATATATTATTTTATTATTTCATGAAAGTTTGAAAATCATACATAGCGTTAAACCTTAATTGGATTTTAAGATTTGCTTAGTCAAGAACTGAAAAACATGTTAACAGAAAAATTGCCATGGAAAATGTCATGGAATCTATAAAGTTTGTATACGGTCTTTTTTTTGCCGTGGCCATTTTATTAATTGCAGGATTTCATAACAAAAATTAGACAATGTTTTGAGCTCTGGTTCAATGGGTAGGCTATCACTAACAAAGTATTGAGCACTTGCGCAATATGTATAACAAAAGATTAGACAACGTATAATATAAATTATAATAACTATCGAGCGATAATTGTCACGAAAACATGATGCGTGGACATTACATTTAAGCATTTAAAGATTTTCTGTATATTAACCTCGACTTTTGTTATGAATATTAATTATCAAAGTGATATAGAAACTGTTTTCTTTTTGTTTGTCATAAAATACCAAATACTATTTTTCTCATTATATTAAATTATAATTATGTATTGTTTCTACAGTAATAAAAGGTACGGTATATTAGGCCTATATTAGGGGTGGGCAAATGACAACATTTTTTTGGAGCACAGTTGTTTCTATGGCCATTTGGTGCGTAGAATCCAAATCCGATATTAGTTTTTACCTAACATGACGTTTTATGACGGTTAATGGCAAAAATTCAAAATGGCCACCAAAATGAACGTTTTTCGTGA
>JAUTCZ010051743.1:0-10953 GCA_032273805.1 Melanodrymia brightae | reverse complement strand
ACACAACACGGAATTTGATAAACCAGACGTGTTTCACTGGCTGGAACGGAAAATAGCCCATAAAAATGTTTTGCGCTCTGGAGGATCGATCTCTCGACCCATCCCGCCACAGGCGGACATTCTACCTCTGGACTAGGTTGCTTTTGTATGCTGGCAACGTACGTGCAATGATTTTGCAATAAAAACCGAGTTGCATTGTTTTCTTCAAACTCATTTCTCCGAGTTTTTATTCGATTTAAACAATATCCTCTTTGAATTAGTTATTACCAATACATCATGCTTAATGTATGTGATATGACATTTCTTTAAGAAAGTATGCAATGACATTTCCATTGCATTATTTGTGCCTGAGAGTATATTTATGATACAAGTATTGCGATTTTTTGCTACATCGGCTAGAAGTTACAAGAGCACACACACAAGTTGCGCCTGCGGTCGAGATATTGCCGGTGTAAAAGGAATGCAAGTCCGGTTATAGCATAAAATGGATTAAATAATAAAATAAATCTTTACGGAATAAATCAAAATAGTCTGATCCAGAAAACAAGATATTACCTACAAGCCCAAGAGTTAAAAGTATGAAAAAGCGCAATAATACTATGTTTTACAAAAGTCTGAGTTGGACTAGGATTCCTAGGTATGTAGGTCCTATAGCAGTTTACACCGGCAGTATTATATATACTGTAATAATATTAATATATGACATAATATTATTGCGTATTGCGTGAATTTACTCTAAGAATGGAGAAATTACAAATCTGTTTTAAAATCAAATATGACTGCTTGCTTGAGGTTATCTTGATTATCACAGAGACTAGATATAAAATACTCTTCTTTTTTTTAAAAGGTAGAAACATTTTCGCGCTTTGTTGTATAGTTTTCTATCTTTATGTAAGAACAAATTACTTCATTGGATCACCAGCATGAAGAAATCGGTGCGTGCAAGCGGTTAATGGTCTTTAATTTTCGGACTGGTGATTGACTATACTGGAATTTTACAGAAGACTTGTTTGTCTTCCCCCTACGTATCGAACACTACAATGGAGATTAGAACATCTTTTTCATACCTTAATTTTTTACTCAGAGGTTCAAAAGTACGCAGATCTTTATACAAATCTGTATGATAAAAGGAATGACTTCAACTTTCCAATAGTCAAATTCGACTTTATGTCGAGTAACATTCCTTCTTCTCTAGCATATGATGGCTACATACCATAATTTCTGAGATACTCCAGGGTGTGTGTGTGTTCATGCCGATTTTAACCAATGGCATGTCCTGGCGTGGAAGTAGTTTCAACAGTCTTAAAACATTCATAGATTGGTGAACACGTTTTGAAAGTATTGTGGTAGATATTTAGAGGATTAAAACATTATGACGCATCTGTCGTGGCCAGGCAACATAAATACATTATGTCCAGGACAGAAGTTAGTGTTAGTATGATAGAGGAAACCCGCTACTCTTGATGAGTAGCCAGGGCTCTTTTATATGCTCTTTTCCACAGACAAGACTGTACATACCATCGCACTCGCTCTGGAGTGGATCCGGTACTGGGATTCAAAATCCCATCTGCCACAAATGGGATTCGAACCCAGTACCTACTAGTCATAAATCCGACGCGTTTAACCACTGATTCACGTAGACCGGTTAATGTCTGTGTTTATTATCTTACTATATATATATATACACTGTTGCATCCTATTTATAACACGGTTGTGCCCCCACTGTTGATAAAACTTGTGTCTATTTTGACATTTAATCATACTCTGTGCAGATACTTAAAGCTAAAGTGTTACTTCGAGTGCCAGAATTCGTTTTGTTTAGATAACTGATTGCCATGTTGTGTTAATTAACTTTTTCGGATGTTACTTTTGTTGATATTACGTTTGCATTGATTTTGGCGAATCGTAACAAAACTGTTCTATTTGTACTCTTGCTGCATATTGACACATCACTTAAAAATAGTAACACAAAGAAAATTGATCAATTAACTTGCTATAATAGTTCAAGGCTATAATTGTGTGCGAAATAACGAAACTTATCCTTTTTTTACGAGTTTGTTATTGGATTTGGGCCTATTAATAAATTTCTCTACGAGGTACATATAGCAAGGCGATCGAAAGATCATCAACCTATGGGACAAGTTAAAGAAAACACCATATTATTAGGTCCACTCTGTTAAAATAATTACATTTATTACGAATTAGATGTTGAAAACGCTCGCGCAAAAAAATCTGCTTATTACAATTTCGAGACCCAGCACATTGAAATTCATTACACCAGAGTTTATACTACACTGCGCCTTCTTTACTATCTATTAATTGGTTACATGTATGTGTTATTTGAAATAGTCTAATATCACACCATGCATGTCTCAACCACAAAATTATTACTTGAGCACTCAGTTACAAATATGGAAGTAATATATTGCACATATAATATGCGTAATCATCAAATGACACCTTAGTTTAGAAACAGTTTTCATTGTTAACTAAACACCTCTGGACAAGTATATATAATGCTAACATTCGAAATCTGGTAACTATTTTTCGGTAAAAACGTGCAACGAAACAAATCACTGGAACAAAATCGTAATAGACTATAATATAGTATAGAGTGTGCACACGTGTATTAATAATAGACATTGGTGGCGAATTCATAAATATATATAATGCATTACGCAAGGTTTTATAGTACACTACGCCTTCTCTAGTATATATTAATTGATTACAGCATGTACGTGTTTTAAATGTGAAATTAAATTAACTTTGATTACAAAAGCCATGACAATACATTCATCCTGGGAGTATTGCAGTGTTGAGAGTATGTGTACAGGTTACGCGATTCATTTATGAAATGCTCTTCAGCGTCCTTCATTGAAAGATAATTGATGTCGATATCTTTAGTTATGTATTTTAAATAGACACTGAATAAAGTTGCCACTCATCAAACAGACGTTTGAGCCACCACAGCGATAATTATTGACTCGACGGGTTGCACATCATTATCTAATGATTTTTGAATCAGTCTATTAGGACCCTTCATGGAGAGGCAGCGACTGTTTGTTGATCTGTGAGAAATGACGGGGATATCATATAAATAGCGACTTTCTACTCCACTAGGATTTTGTAATCACTATCTAAATCACAGTCTTCTTCAGTAATACAGTATAATATTTATAACAGGAAATGCAACAGAAAAATATAAACATTAATTTTAACAGTGGATAAGTATGAGAATGATCTATACTATAACGGCATGATTTAGAAGACTTGTGGCACACAGGATTGTTACACCGATTCGTAACGCGATAATACAGGTAAGGGTAACTAAGAAATTAGTTAAAAACAAACCTAAAAATTAATTGTCCATAGTTAGTTCTGACTTGGGACAGGATGTAGTCTAGAGGCACAATGTCTGCCCGTGGCGGGATAGGTTAAGGGATCGATCCTCCACAGCGCAAAGCATTTTATGGGATACACGACTGGTTTATCAAATTCCGTGGTGTGTGCAATGCTGTCTATGGGATAGTGCACATAAAAGACCCCTTGCTGTTTTTCGGAAGAGTAGCCCAGGCAGCTGCGACAGCGGGTTTCCTCTGAGATTTGTCGGTATATATAATATATGCAGCAAATGTTTGAAAAAATAAAGCGCATTGTGTAGTGACGGTTTTGAAAGAATTACTGTGTGGGAAGTGAAAAGATGTGTTTCTTTACAAAATGTCCAACAGAGCTGGACCAAACCTGACGTGTATTTTTAACGCTTCAATAACCGATATTTGTTAGTTAGATTTGCACGATTTCTTATACCGGAACTAACTTTCCCGCCGATTTGTTTGGTTTCTAATCGTATATCACAAGAATTTTTTTTTAAATGCTGCTTTTGAAATACGACTATATAGAATAGAAGATAAATCGATTCTATATATAATGGGCCTACTGTGTAACGTTGTCCTTATTAGGCCAACATTTTCTATCCAATGAATTTGATAGAAATTCGGAAATCGACATCGATAACTAGATTAAATAACGCTTAAGTACTGTGTCCGGTCTTTGGAACATTAAATGGTAAAGGTAAAAATGGCGTAGGCCTAAGGGTAAAATAGAAACACCTGGCACAATGGAATCTTAACTTTATTTGAAGAAACAAATCAAACAACTTATATTAAGGCGGATAGTATTATGTCTCGAATGTTACTTCTTTAGTAGCGAAATAACTATACTGATCAATATAAGTCCATTATTATATAGCACAATTAAAAATATATATTAAAAGCCCTCATATTTTTAAAATATAAAATAGTTTATTATACGTCAACATTAACACAATGGTTTGTGTATTTGTATTAATGGAGAGGTGTTTATATAGGCCAATGGCATGTTTGCCCAAATCCACTTCTAGATATTGTTTAAACCACAGTAATACAATACACTTTATAAACAAAAAGAAAGGAATCAGATACTTGTATGATGAAAATATAAATTTTACTATCGTAAATAAGCAGGAAATGACACAATGTATTTGACAATAAATTTTGATTTTGAATTATAAACATGCAAATGGATTGACTTTCGGTAAAATTATAATTTATTGTCTTTAAAAAACTAGTGACCTTTCCCTTTGCTTCTATTTTTCTTGATTTCATTCGTGTTTTTCGGTAACAAAATTAGTCGGTTTCATACAAATTTTGGAAATGTAAGCGCCTTAACAAAAATCCCAGGAAAGGCCTGTATCTTGATACTATTTATTATTCTAGAGTTTTGGGACCAACTAAATTTTCTTCCAATAACTACCGTCAAAGGAAATCATCTTGATTAACTTGTATGGACCAAAACAATAAGTACGAGAAATCGGTATTTCGAGATTGGTATCAACGTCTCTAGTGAACTGTATCCAGATAATTCAGATCTAATTGTATATGCCTGAAAATATCCAGGGTATTGGAATGTACAAAATGCGAGACAACGATACAATAATATTCATGAAGTAAGTTAGGCCATAATATTGCCAAAATTAGTTACAAGGGTTCAACAGATTTGTGTAGATTTTGAGAACAATTAAATCAGCAATTAACATAATGACTTTCAAGTGGCACTAACCGGCTTCCGTAGTATTAAATATGAAACTAGCTGTCATTTACTAGATCACTTATGAAATATGTTTTTAAAATGTTTTGAAAGAAAACATTTTATTTTACTCGATATCGGAGGTGGTCTATGTAAACACTATTCATTAACAATTTCATAACATAAGTATTAATTCTGTAAGACCAGAACAACTTGGTTTATTGGGTGTTTCCACAATTACGCTGACAAGTATTATATCATGTTTGCGACCATTAGTCTGACTTGTAGACGGAAGTCTTTCATTTATTTATAACAACAATTAACCTTACGCCTTGAACATGCGAAATAACTAATTCATGTTGAATGGAATTCGAGTCAGCACATGATATTCTGCAGTTAGTATAGACGAAGTTGGATCAAAACACGACCTTGAAAAGCAACATATATGTATGCATAATGAATGGCATAACGAGTGATATAGGCTATTACTTTGCTAACGGATCCTATTTTATTCAAACTAGTATAGGCCTATCTTCACACATAGACTAAAGGCTCCTTCCAGTTTAAAAAAAAATCCTACGAGGACACCCCCACCCCCACTCCCCCCACCCCACGGCACGACATGTTGCAGTCACACAAATTGAATTTTATTAATACCCATGCATCGGCTTGGGAAGTTCGTACATGTAATTAAAATGTATACAGTAGGTTATATAACTGCCTTGCGTTCAATAGGGCGAGCGCTCGCGAACAGTGTGACTGGTACCGACGTGTACTATCATATCACATTCATTTAATGTTAGATGCAAATACCGGTACAGGGTTACAAAACGTTTTGTCTCGGTAGCAGAAAGCTCGCCCTATTGATTTTCCATTTGATTGAAATAAATAATGACCCCTCTTTAATATGCGGTTATTAGCCATGGCACTTAACACAACATATGAAAAACTATGTGATATTATTATATTTGATGTAATTATTTGAGTGTTGGTCTGATAAAAATGTTTAGCATCCCTGTCCTATGCGGGCAGCGGGGCGTAGCCCAATGCAAGAGCCTTCGCATGAGGTTCGATAGGTCGTCGGTTCAATCCTCTTCAGTGGACCTGTTGGATTATTTCCCATTCCAACCAGTGATCCACGACTCGCCTATCAAAGGCCGCGGTGTGTGCTATCCTGTCTGTGGGAAAGTGCATATAAAAGATCCCTTGCTGTTATTAGGTAAGATAGCGGAAGCGTCTTTCATATGTGACAATGGGTCGATATTGATATAACCGTGTGCTTGACACCCAATAACCGCTGATTAATAATCAATGTGTTACAGTGGTGTCGTTAAACAAACACATTTTAAAGCGGGCCCGGATGTGGTTTTATTTTGAATCGCTCATTACTATAGTAAATTGTCATTGATGTTTAATGTACACATTCTAACAGATAGGACATTTATTTTAAGATTGTCTCTAGTTTCTTTCAGATTTATCGACGAATTAATATTTGCACGTATCGTGAACCGGCGAAACCATATACGCAAAATATTGCGGATGTTTATTTTTGTTCAATCATCGATAAATCCGAAAGAAATACGAGATAATTCTTATAATTAAATTGATAACATACAAATCAATAATAACACAACCAAGATCATTATTTCTTTTAGAATTAACTTTTGGTCCTTGAACAAGAACGCTCAACAATAACATTATGACGTGTTATTAAGTAGTGAAATTAAATTATAATATAATACTGTCAAGTGTCAATGTGGAGATTTCACAACATTCCACACTGTATACTTTCCTTGACAACGAAATTTTCAACATTCACCGAGAATTGAACAAACTCGTGTTGCTACAGGTCGAATAATGATATTTCTTTATAAACTACCTGTATAATGAGTGTTATAACAGAAATGTAATTATTCGATACTCAATTCTTTAAAATTAATATAATAATTATACCGGTTGTGAAAGTCTGATTGAACGGGACAATATTATTATACGATTGTATTATGTAATAAGATTCTGTAGGTATTATTATAAATCTATAATGACATCATTATAACTTCTCCACATGTGATCATATAACAAATTGCGCCAGTGCATGTAATCTGTTAAATGGCTCAGTAGCTATAACGAAACCTGATTAATTAAATTATTTATGCGTAGTTCTTTTGTTGTTGGTTTTCAGTAGACAATTAATACCTATCGACTTTCAAATCATTCTATAGTATGGCCTCTGGTTCCAAAACGATGTGGTATTATTTTATGATCAATAGTTGTCCGCACCGTGAACATGTATATTATATTAATTCTAAATAAAGTATGCAACTCCGTCCTGCCACCGAAACACAGGACGCAATTGACCATTTTGAAGCGCCATCACCAAACAACCATAATTTCTGGCTGGTCACTGCCGTCTCCGATCCCATGTATACTGCCATAAACAGTCAGACACTGACGACTGCTCTTGCCAAAAAGGACCACTGACCGCGAAGCCATGTATCATGTATGATGAAGCAAGGATACAGCACATGCCAAGAAGGGCAACATGGACTTCATCCAGACAGCATCAACATAATTGGAATCCAAATAATTATACGACATGATCAAAACACAGCTGGAACCCAGAAGAAGCTCCACAACTGTTTGATGATGTTTATATTAACAGCAACCCTCATTCATAATTTAGAAAAAGTATGTTATGAAAGTACATGAATATACTGAGATCAAACTATACAGCTAGTATTCGAATAAATAACAATTGCCAACTGTTATAGTACTAATCGTGCAAAGGCGCAGTTGCTGTTAAGTCAAACAAATACAGGTGTAGTTGCGACGCACTAACTGCATGCAAGATGGAAGTCCCAGAAAAGGTCATCTATGGTTTTCACAGACAAACATTTGTTTTATATGCAGAACGATGAGAGAATGCGTCTCGTAGAAGCAGGTTTGTTGATGTGAATGTCAGATATAACGAGTTTGGAGATTGCACTTTTGTGGCGTTGTTGTGTGTTCTCTTGTCATTGTAGAACGATCATTTATCCTCTGAAGACAGGCAATGAGAGGTGTTTGGATCAATAACGTTTCATTCTTGTTCTGTGTTGAAGTCACCAGATAAGGAACCTATAACTCCGCTAGATGTGTTGAGGACAGACAACCAGTTTGCTCCATAGACAATTAGTTGATCACTTGCTCGTTGGATGACTGTACACATAGAGTGACAAGTCAACTGCATGCTCAGCCATTACATAATATTAATTCCAAAGAGTCTCATTTTCAACACTTATATTTTCCGCAGTAGGCTACTGACGAGCTAAAAGTACTGCGTTGAGTGATATCACGCATTTCTCTGACGTAGCGTCACAAGCACCAGAAGCGGAAGCTGGTCAATATCGCTTTCCATTGGACCGGCAAGCAAAATATCATTATTTACAGATCATGTGACTGATTTTAAACCAATAAGAAAACAGATATATTTTCATTACGTAATAATTCCTGTTACCCAATGCATGTAATTGAACTCAATGTTAAAAATACATGACGTTATCAATTTTACATTATATATAATATCGTCTTTCTTCCAGTGATGTCATGTACGCATAATGTTTAAGTTTATCGCTACTAATACGTTATAAAATGTACTTAATTAGAATATATTTTGTGTTCCCTAAATTGTATACATATTGCATGATTACTGTATTGATTTGTGTACCTTTGTTTTCTTTCTCAATAACAAATTTGAATATGTAACAACTTTTCAGAAGTTAGCGCTTTTAATAATGTCATATCACAATGGATGGGAAAGTCATTACTGGCTGGACGTGAATACAACTGTTCTAATTAGTGTTTCAACAATAAAATATTGACGAGAACGCACTTAGTCAATTGCAAATTTGAAGACATAATTGAGACACGCTCTCTTGGTCTGTTGCCGTTTTAAAATACGAAAAGTGCTGAAATCATTTATCGATTGAGTACACAAGTCATGGTAAATGAATAGTGTATATTTGAACGATTCGTTAAAAACGCAGTGAACTGAACAAGATGGAACATCATTCAGGTGAGTGAATGAATTATAATGGTTTTAGGTGCTCAATATACAATTAATATACATTCCAAGTTTTACCTACAATGCCAGAAGTCGCGCACAAGTCTGTTCATGTTGTTTTACAGCTGCCCGATTCAGCATTTTTTAAGTACTGCCTTCGGTGGCGTAGTGGCTAACGCGTTGGGTTCAAGGCTTGTAGGTACTGACTGCATGGGTTCACATTTTTAACTACGGTACCGGTATAAGAGGGAAAAAAGTTAGGCAGGAACGAAAGTTCGGATAATATCGCAACGAAATGGATTAAATAATTAATGAAACTTTACTACGGAATGCAACAAATAAATAACCATTGGTTTGGAATTCATTTTTTAACAAGTTGTCAATCGTTGAAAAGTGTCTTCATATATTGCAATACATAATATGTATGTACCAATACAAAGTATATTTTGCGATATACCACAATGCAAAAATTGTGAAACAACGCTTAAATTATCATATTTAAAAGTTATGTGCAAAGGCTGAGGATACGGTTCATCTTCCCCTCTCCCACTCCTACCGCCATACCTGCAACCTGTACATTTGAGAACACAAAATCAATGATCTAATGTATTAGGACAAATGTTCGGGTTGGTGGTATCGTTTAATTTTGGCTATGTTAATTAACTGTATTAAAACTAATACAAACTAAAATACAACTCATTAAATAATTCTTTGATGTTTATCCGTTAATGTTTCCGCCATTGCGTTATCATAATTATTCCCATGACCAGACTTGCAACAGTTTAACACAATGGTATGTAATAGTAGATGAATTTGCTCGAGGCAAGACAAGAAATTATTTGCACTCGGGCCGTTGCACAACGGCACAGGAGGAATATATACATAAACATTTTATAATATACACGTGACAAGATGGATGACAGTTTGATAAGTTACTTAGTTAGTTTGGTTTCGTTGCTAAGTAACATTGGCAATGAGCTTTTGTTCAATTTATGTCTCAGTAACGATTTATGAACTGGTCGATTAGACCTTTAAGAAATGTGTGTTTCCGGTTTCATACTTGAAAATAATAGAATAAGTAGGTAGGTAGGAAATTTTATTTTAAATAACTTTTTTTTCGGAAAAAAGATTTCGTTAAAAAAAATCGTTAAAAATGTTTACGGTTGGACCATAAAATTAGTGTCTGTTCGGAAACCGGAAAAGCAAAATTATGTTTTAAGCCTTAGGCAACGTGGAATCCTTATAATGATTGTGACCGAATCCGTCTAAATATTTTGTTAAAAGTTGTATGTATGTATACGCAAGGCATGCTTTGATACGTTGTTTGTTTTTGACGTTGGAGATTTATTTTTATACTGAATTTTAAGGAAGTAACGATCTCGTTGCGATCATAATGCTGGTTTTTACTCAATTTAATTACTTAAAGACAATCGCTGACCATTTTGGCGGGAAAATGGAGATCACGTGACAAAGAGGTGGGACAAATTGAATTTGCGTATAAACATGATAAACAGAAACGAATACACTGTCCTTGTTTATCTACATAATTGCATACGTTTATTATAATATTATGACTACAAACAACAGAAATATCGAAATGTCATATTACGTCAAATTGCTCTGTTTACAACATACGAATCGATCGCGAAAAAATAGCCTTTTGGATAGTTAATACACTGTTTAAGGTCACGCTATTGTCTGGAGATGCAGTGGAGCTGCATGCCTCCATCACATGGTCCTTATTTTCCCGCCAAAATGGTGAGCGATGCTCTTTAATAATTGTGTTCATTTTGTGTGTTCATTAACTTAAAATCTGTGCGTGATTTGTCTGTTATTTAAACTTAAAT